>CM068357.1:6169663-6442163 GCA_034769755.1 Odontamblyopus lacepedii
TTTACCGTTACAAAGTTCTGCGCGGTTATAGAAAACATATTCCTCTGTATCGTATACGATAACGCAGGTCTTCGAGGGTTAAAAGTAGTGAAATGATCTGTTCACGCAGCCAGATAATTTTACGTTACAAGTTCTCTTAAAACAAATGACCTCTACTGTAGACTAGAATAAGGCGTCTCAGAACGAGTAAGTCGATAATAAATCTGAAAACAAGATGAAAAACCTGATATAAGTTTTAAAATCTTGGCCAGTACTTGAAATCTGGGGTGTCGGACTCGGGGGGGTAAATGGTTCTGTTTACCCAGGGCACAGTGCAGGACTTCGACGGGAGACACTGGGAATTCCAGGTGCCACAGGGGGGCGCCAGACACGAAAAACTGCTGTTGTGTCCTTAGGCAAGACACTTCACCCACATTCCCTAGTATGAAAGTGGCAGCGTCGCTTCCGTCAGTCTGCCCCAAGACGGCTGTGGCTACAATAGTAGTTTACACCGTCAAGTGAGCTGTAAAGCGTCTCTGAGCGTCCTGAAAAGCACCGTATAAAACCTGTACATTCTTTATTTCTTTATCTATTTTAATTCACCCTCATGAAGTCTGTACTGTGCATTTTTCATCAGTCAACATGGAACTCGGCCCCAACGTGATGATTTGTACCCAGGGCCCAGAATTTCTTCTTCTGCTTCACCCCTGCCTGAAATTATAGAGGCCACTGAAAACGGCACAAACTCAGGCCATGTACACACGTAGCCGGGTATTTTTAAAACCGAACATTTCCCCCCCTCCGTTTATAAAAATACTTTTATCCACACCACCTCGTCTTCGAAAAAAAACACCTTCCACACATAACCGAACATCTGCGTTTTCAACCACATTCATACGCATTCCAAACCTGTAGATGGCGTTATTTCCATTGAGCCCTCACTTCGCCGTCACTTCCGCCTAAACTTATCTTATTGCTCTTGGAGCAGTAGTTGGACTTCTGCAATTAAACATGTACATAGCACCTGCACAATACTTAATGCTCCTACAGCTCTCAAGAAACGACTCCGGTCCATAGTCGGCTTTGGCTTTGGCTTTTGCAGTCGCCTAAACAAATGTCGCACGTTTGACGTCAGGGCAGATTCATATTTTTTGGCGCAGACAGTGACTTTTTAAAACGCAAAACCCCAGTTATCTCTGTCCACACAAACAGGCATAAACGGAGTTTTCAAAAATCTTCACTTTGGCCGGAGTTTTCCCTGAATACTCGTTTTTGATGCGTGTTCGTGTGGATGAGGTCAAAACGCAGCAAAACATCTTCGATTTATCAGATTCCCGGCTGCGTGTGGACAAGGCCTCAGGTTTAGACCAGGGGTGGGCAGTTTTTTTTTGTTTGTTTTTTTCCATGGCGCCACATGAGAAACAGAAAATATTGTAGAAGTCTGGACCAAAATGCTTAACTCTATAGAAAAAGCAGCAAATAGGTTTGTTTTGACGCACTAAGCAATGAAAAAGTGAGGCTGCCTTACAAGAAATGTTATTAAAAACACCTCTAAAATAAAAGCAACGCAGCTCTAGTCCGTGCATGAGGTAAAATGATAAAATATTTATTTAAAATGTTTATTTTGTAATTCCAAATGAGCTTAAACAGGCCGGTCAGAGTCGACCAAAGGGACGTATGTGGCCCCAGAACTGCACAATAATAATACAATAATAATAATACATTTTATTTATTAGGCGCCTTTCAGGACACCCAACAACAACATAAACAAATTAAACATGATTAAAACATGCAGTTAAAAGCCTAGCATTAAAGCGGGACAGTATTTAATTGATTGATTGTAGTTAGTGTTGTATTTTGTTAGTATTTAGAATTTAGTAATGTATTAGACAGTATTTTAATTGATTGATTCTATGCCCAAGACCAGAAACCTCTAAATTTCCCTAGTTTGTACTAAAATTGCGGGGGAAAAAAGAGTAAACAATGCAATTAAAACACCATAAAAAAGATAAAAGTTTGATTCTAAAAACAGTGGGGGCCTCCTGAATTTAACCTGCAACATAACGACCCCAAAGAAATTAGAAACAAACTGATCTGTGAGCAGATTTGGGGGACGAGAGTCGTGAAAACAGGTGTGAATGAAGCTTAAAAAACATGCTAACGTGCACTTCCTGACTATCGCACAATAATACGCTTTACAATTAGCTGCCGACAGTTCACAGCGGACTTGTTTCGACCTCAAGAGCCGCTTATATAATACTGTACGGGGGCAGATCTGGCTTAAATAATGAGTAGAAATCGCGTCACTCAATAATAAAAAACTTACCCGTGCTGTTCCCGGAGATTTTCTGCGATTTCTATTAAACACGGCGCTTCGGTTTGGGTCCCAGCGGGTTTCGCCGAGGACTCTGCAGGCGACAGTTGCATTAGTTGTGGAGATAAGTGGAGAAAGAGAAAATGGTTTAGTTATTACGCACACAAATCATAAACCAATTAAAACACAGTCATTTAGAGCTAACAAACACGCCTTTATTAATATGCCTATTACATTATGCGCATTACAATGGACTCAGATGTATCCACGGATCTGGAAACGGGGCTGAAACAGCTCCGTCAGCCTGTCTCCACCGGCTCCGAGTGAGGCCGACGCCGTTTTAAGCACTCACTTTTGTCTCTAAAGGTGCACTGCGCAACTTTTCTACGCGTTTCCGTGGAGACGTTGCGGAACAGAGAGCTTCAGGCAGAGCGGAGCGGAGTGACGCATCCGTGTGGTTTCATTCGCCTTTTAAACCCGCTTTTAGTCGCATCGAGATCAACGTTTCAGATCTTTTTCTAACTTAAACTTAAAGCCGCACTGTGGAAATTTTCAGCTGGGGGTTCGGCAACTGCTCGTTTCTATGGAGATGTCGTTGCTCTGCCTGGAATGTTCCGCAGTGTGGCATTAAACAGCTCTACTTTGTGTTTATTCAATCACAGGTGGTTTTATAGCTCAAAAATACCTAGAAAAACAACATTCTGGCTGTGAGCGGCGTCGCCTCTCCACAGATCTGACCTGTAACTTGGTCTGGTTTGGTCTCCATGGAGATAGAAAGTTTTTTTTATTATTATTATTACCGTATTTTTCGGAGTACAAGTCAAAAAATACATAATGAAGAAGAAAAAAAACATATAAGTCGCAGTTTTGGGGGGAATTTATTTTATAAAATCAGAGACCAAGAACATTTCATCTTGAGTTATAAAAGTTATAGGAATAAAAACAAACCCAGTAGAGAACAATTTGTGTATCATTTATTTGTTTGTTTTTCAATACAGAACCAAAAAAAAAAAAAAAAAAAAAAAAAATCTTTTCTTTATTATTTGTCTCTAAAGCCAAAGTGAAAAATCGGATAATGATTTGTTTTTTCATTTTTGATTCATATACGATTCATATATTCGGTCTATGGGCTGTCAGTCTGAAAAATTTAATATATAAGTCGCACCTGAGTATAAGTCGCAGGAACCACCCACACCCTGAAAAAGGTGCGACTTGTAAGTCCAAAAAATACAGTATTTACTTTTCACTGAAACATTGCAATGTGCAGAATGAAGTGAAAAGTTTTTGCTTTGCCTGGTTTTGCTTTGTTTTTTTTAACAGATACAAAATCTTCCACAATTTAACAAGACATCTTTAAAGTCATAGAGGCTTTATAAAAAACGTTTTAAAACATGAAGCAAAAAAATTATAAATCAAATACCAAAATTTTAAAAAATCAACCAAAAAAAATAAATCAAATACCAAAATTTAAAAGATCAATCGAAAAAAATTATAAATCAAATACCAAATTTTTAAAAAATCAACTAAAAGAAGAAAAGAAAAAAAATACAAGATTGAAATCAAATGATGTGTGTAATCGTGTAAAATATTATGAATAGCAAGAAAAGAGAGGGACAAAGATGGAGGGATAAAGAGGAGAGAAGAGAACAAGAAAGAGGTATGGAGAGATTAGATGATGGAGAGAGAGAGAAAATGGAAGAGAAGACGACAATGTGAAGTGAAAGAAAACAAGGGAGAAAGAGAGAGGGAGAGAGATGGAGGGATAGAGTAGGAGAGTAGAGAAAAAGAAAGAGGTATGGAGAGATTACATGATGGAGAGAGAGAGAAAGAGAGAGGGAGAGACAGAGAGAGACAGAAAGGGAGAGAGAGAGACAGAAAGGGAGAGAGAGAGAGTCAGAGTGAGAAAGACAGACAAGAGACAGATAGAGAGAGAAAGAGAGAGACAGAGAGAGAAAGAAAGGGAGAGAGAGATAGATGGAGAGAAAGAGAGAGAGACAGAGAGAGGGAGAAAGAAAGACAGAAAAAGAGAGACAGAGAGAGAAAAAGCGGGAGAAAGAGACAGAGAGAGACAGAGAGAGAAAGAGAGAGAGAGAAAGAGACGAAGAGAGAGAGAAAGAGAGAGACCAAGAGAGAGACCAAGAGAGACAGAGAGAGAGACAGAGAGACAGAGAAAGATAGACAGAGGGAGAAAGAGACACAGAGAGAGAGAGACAGAGAGAGAAAGAAAGAAAGAGTGAGAGAGACAGATAGAGACAAAGAGAGAGACAGAGCGAGAGCGAGACAGAGAGAGACAGAGAGAGAGAGAGACGAAGAGAGAGAGAGGGAGGGAGAGAGACAGAGAGAGAAAGAGAGACAGAGACACAGAGAGATAAAGAGGGAGAGTTAGAGAGAAAAAAGATAAAAAGAAAGAGAAAAAGAGAAAAAGAAAGAGAAAAAGAGAAAAAGAAAGAGAAAAAAGAGAAAAAGAAAGAGAAAAAAGAGAAAAAGAAAGAGAAAAAAGAGAAAAAGAAAGAGAGAAAAGAGAAAAAGAAAGCGCTGTGTCCTCCTCAGACACTCGGAGCACAGGGACATTTTCCGTATCATTTCTCAAGGGCGCCGCGGTATTTTCCATGGATTTTCAATCAGGAGTAAGTGCAGTATTTGGTGACTGCCGGGCTCACCTCGCGCTCCCAAGTGCTCCGGAGCATTCAGTCTGGAAGTGCCGCCAACACCCGGCTTTTGTACGCCGCAAAAACACTCCCGACGACTTAAGAGGCCATCGGGGCCGGCTCTGAAATTACGCCAGATCCACAATCGTTACAGCGGGAATTTGAGCGAGGAAAAAAGACGGACCATTTTCGCCTTTTGTATTTATCGGAGTGAAAGTGAATGCGGCGCCGCGTGGTTTAGTGGCCAGAGGGTTGATGACGGACAGATCCAGGTTGTGGTCCGATTAACCCGAGATCGTAAAGACGGAGGTCGGGAAGGGAAAGCAGGAATTTCGGGAAATCAAAGTTAGAGAATGGAAAATAAACGGGATTCGTTAAAGGTGAAGCCGTGTGTCGTTTGTTCAGTTTTTTTCAAAATAAAAATAAGGAAACAAAAAACAAACTATTTTCTTCGAGCCAATGACCAGGACTGGACCAGGACTAAACCAGGACTGAACCAGGACTGAACCAGGACTAAACGAGGACTAAACCAGATCAAAACCAGGTCTAAACAAGGTCTAAACCAGGTCTAAACCAGGTCTAAACCGGGACTAAACCAGATTGAAACCAGGTCTAAACCAGGTCTAAACCAGGACTAAACCAGGACTGAACCAGGACTAAACCAGGACTAAACCAGATCGAAACCAGGTCTAAACCAGGTCTAAACCAGGTCTAAACCAGGACTGAACCAGGTCTAAACAAGGTCTAAACCAGGTCTAAAACAGGACTGAACCAGGTCTAAACAAGGTCTAAACAAGGTCTAAACCAGGACTAAATCAGGTCTAAACCAGGACTGAACTATGTCTAAACCAGGACTGATCCAGGATTTAAACCAGGTCTAAACCAGGACAGAAGAAGGACCTGGTTTAGACCTGGTTCAATCCTGGTTTAGACCTGGTTTAGACATGTTTTAAACCTGGTTTAGTCCTGGGTCAGTCCTGGTGCAGTCCTGGACCTGGTTTGGACCTGGTTTAGTCAAAATATGTTTGAGCAATTAAAACACCTGTATATGAAATAAACCCTGAATAAATGTTTAATGCCACATTGTGGAACATTCCAGGCAAAGCAAGTCATAAAACGCAGTGAAAAAAAACAAAACAAAACTAAGTCTTCATTAAAGCTGCAATGCGTCACCTCTTGTCTTGTCTCTGTGGAGATTAGGTTTCAAAATACGGCATTAACATGTCCTATCTCCATGGAAACAGGCGGTATCAGCTATACCACTCGGCCAATTACAGTTACAGGTCAGATCTGTGGAGAGGCCGCCCCACTCACAGCAAGAATGACTGTATATCAAGGTTTTTCAAAATTCAAAATGACCAATGAGCTCCTTCGTCTCACATGAGTCGCTGAAATAAACAAATCTGATTGGACAATGGACAAAGGGGGCGGGACCAGGCTGATCTCCATAAAAATAACACAGGAAGTGTCAGGGTTTGGTGTTTGTTGTGTGTTCCCCCTCCCTTCTGTGTCTGTCTGCTCCTCTCGGGGGCGTGGCTGGGCTCATGCTGCAGTGTGGGTCACCTGCTCGGTGGTTCACCTGCAGCTCATTGGCTAATCAGCTCCTCTACTTAGTTCTGTCCTTGTCCTTTGTTCGGTGTCAGTTCATTCCTCCTCTATCCCTTGTCTACGTCCTCGTCCTGCTTGTCCATGTCGTCCAGTCTGTCTACCTGTGAGTCGACCCCAGTGTCTTCCCTCCATCTATGTCTCCAGCCAGTTTCCATCACCACATCCTTCAATCCCGGCAATAAAACTGTTTAACATCTACCTGCGCCTCTGTCTCTGCTTTGGGTCCTCAACCACACTCAAACCATGACAGAATGAACTGACCACTTGGACCCTGCAGAGTGTAGAGCATCGGCAGGCTCCAATTCCCAGCTGCCTCGTTTGTCCTCACCTGTTCCTCTGGAGCGTTCTGCAACAGCCACTAACCCGACTCCTGTCCCAGCTCCTGTTTTCTCTGCCTCCATGTCCCTTGAACTTCTTGGACCACCGCTGGACACTGTTCTCCATCTGGGGCGGTAGATTCCCTTCCTGGGCTGCCGCTGGACACTTGTCTCCATCTGGGGTGGCCGTATCCCTTCTTCGGCCGCTGCTGGACACTCGTTTCCGTCCGGGGTGGCTGTGTCCCTTCCTGGGCTGCTGCTGGTCGCTCCTCTCCATCCTGGGTGCCAGTTTCCCTGTGTCCCTCCGTCCAGGCCCCCTCCACCCTCCCGTGTTTGTGTTGCTGTTTGGGACGTCTGGGAGCTGTCCCTTGAGGGGGGGGTACTGTCAGGGTTTGGTGTTTGTTGTGTGTTCCCCCTCCTGTGTGTGTCTGTCTGCTCCTCTCGGGGGCGTGGCTGGGCTCATGCTGCAGTGTGGAGCACCTGCTCGGTGGTTCACCTGCAGCTAATTGTCTAATCAGCCCCACTACTTAGTTCTGTCCTTGTCTTTAGCGCCTCTGTCTCTGCTTTGGGGTCCTCAACCACACTCAAACCATGACGGGAAGAGCTCAGTCTGGTTTTATGTCCGTACATTTCTGTCGTAAACGCTAAAAAAAAAAAGTTTACAAAGTTGTCCAGAATAATTCATTTCTAATTTTCCTGTTTTTATTGTAAACTCAAACAATAATCTGTCATTTCAGATTCTCCGGGGGCTTCCCGCGGAGCTCATTTCCTGCACAAAAACAGACTATTTTACATTTTAATTCTTCTCTATTTGATTAAAGTGCATCTGGTTTCACTCATTTCACTAAAACACAGCTCACGTCGATATATTTAAGGTTTTGATCGAGGATCCACACTTTTTTCACAAGTTTTTCTGCCATTTCTTAGGTTTAAAATTCCTTACGGGAAATTATGACATGAAACTAGAGAATCTGTAACTCTGCCTAGCAACCATATTGTGCTCTAGTATGAGCAAAAGTATTGAACATTAGATACTAATCAATATTAAAACTAATACCGAAAGGTGCCTTGTGTAAAATCATGTCAACCCTGAAAACACACAGAAATACACAAAAAACACACAAAAAACACACAAAAATACACAAAAAACACACAAAAATACACAAAAAACAGAAATACACAAAAAACACAAAAATACACAAAAACACACAAAAATACACAAAAAAACAAATACACAAAAAAATACACAAACACAAAAAATACACAAAATAACACCAAAAATACACAAAAATACACAAAATAACACAAATATCTGTACTAAGACGTCCCAGAAAAAACAGAAATTAAGCTTTCCTGAATCGCTTTAAGGCCGCTAAACACTACGGGATTTTTCGGTCTTAAACGATTTTTAAACGTGCGACAAAAAGCAGAAACACAAGGAGAATTTTATGGGACTAAAAATGTCCGATCGCAAAGACGTCAGCGGGATCTGGCTGGTGGTGGCCGCTGTTTCCTGTCTGCAGTCAAACCACTATTACTATTTGTGAAATGTGGTGCAATACTTCAGATGCAGAATTTTTAAAGCATAAAAAATCGGAGATAAAGTCCACAGGAAGTAGAGTCACTGTCGGTCTGTGCGCTGTGCGGATGTAAAGAGACACACGTGAGGAACTATCCCACCTTATTTAAGAGTTTCTGATTCTGTTTAGATCAACATATAATTTACGTCACACTGAACAACTATTTTTTATTGTTCCACCTATTAAAGAAGAAATTGGCCGCAGATTTGTTTTTTCAGTTTTCGATTTTGTGTTTAAATGAAAAATGGAAAAACGTTTTGTCCAATTTCGACGTAAGTTGCGTAAACCGGGAATGAACGTTTACCGGGAGCACAGACACACACGGATATGACGAGGAGGCAAAACAAACGGCCGCTGGACTCGAGGATCATTATCATATGATTAAACAGCTTTTTGAGGATGGAAAAACGCACGCTGAGATTTCTAACACGCTGCGACAGTTCGGTATTAAGACATCGGTGAGAAATGTCGGTGAAAAGATTCTGTATTCAGCACCAATTCTGGCGTAAAAGACGTGTATCACCCGCAGAACTGTAAACTGCTCCTGTCGTCAGTACATAAGGTAAGTGCAAACTGTAAGTACGGCCAGTGATTTTCCGCGATCGTGGAAAACGGACGGAAAACGTGGAATCGTCAGTGTGAAACGGAATTATACATTTCTTTAATTTTGCACAAAAATCGACTTGAATTCTTTAAAATGTTTTTTTTAAAAGCCACTTAAAACCGATAATCGATGTGTAGCAGACGTCTTTTTCCGGTTTTGGTTCACGTATAATTGGGTACGCTGCGTGAACCCGTAGACCGTACGCCTCCTCCCGTACGACAAAACGTGTGCGACAAAACGGGAAACGGCCGTTATCCGTTTTTTCCATTTTTCATTTAAACACAAAATTGAAAACTGAGGAAGCAAATCGTTAACCATTTTTTTCATTTTAGTTTTGGAGCAAAATAATGAAAAAAACTGTTGTTGATTTTTTGTTTTCTTATTTTTGGTTTATATTGAAAAACGAATGAACGAAAGGTAGAAGGATCCGTGCATCATTCGTTCATTTTTCAATATAAACCAAAAATAAGAAAACAAAAAATCAACTGTTTTTTTTATTATTATTTGTCTCCAAAACCAAAATTAAAAAACGGATAACGATTCGTTTTTTGTTTTGTTTTTCAGTTTTCGATTTTGTGTTTAAATGAAAAATGGAAAAAACTGATAACGGCCGTTTCCCATTTTGTCGCACACGTACGTTTGTCACACACGTTTTGTCGCTGCGTACGGGAGGAAGCGCATACTGTCTATAGGTTCACGCCGCGTACCCAATTATACGTAGACCAGAACCGGAAAACAAACGTCTGCTACACATCGATTTTCAGTTTTAGAGGCTTTTTAAAAAATATTTTAAAGATTTCAGGCCGATTTTCGTGCAAAATTAAAGAAATGTATCGACTAATTCCGTTTCACACTGACGATTGCGCGTTTTCTGTCGTTTTCTACGATCGACAATATGGACATCTGGCAAAATGTTTTGTATTATCGACTCGTTACTGTTGTCATGGAAACAGCCCCTTAGAGATGGTAGAAAGCTAAAAAAAATCTTTGCGTAATACCTCCTCTTTAAAGATGCACTATGTAAATTTTCGGGTATGGTCCACCACCTGCTCGTCTCCATGGTGATGTTAAAGCTGCACTGATTAACTTTTCTGCTTGTCTCCATGGAGATATTACTGTTTTGCCTTGATTCTGATACTCCACAGACAGGTTAAGTGTCAGATCTATGGAGAAGCGAGCCTGTACGTGGTAAAATTTTGTGTGTTTTGAGGTATTTTTGAGCTATAAAACCAAACAAAACCCAACATAACAAGGCTGTTTTTGATGAGGGAACAATAATATAACCAAAAACCTCACAGGAGGCCATTTTGAGTCATATACGACCTTTTAAAAGATGCACTACGTAACTTTTTGTTTCCATGGATACGGAATTAAACAGCTCCACTTTACATTTATTTAATCACAGGTGGTTTTATAGCTCAAAAATACCTAGAAAAACCGGGAAAAGACGTCTGCTACACATCGATTATCAGTTTTAGTGGCTTTTAAAAAAATATTTTAAAGAATTCAGGTCGATTTTTGTGCAAAATTAAAGAAATGTACAGGCTAATTTTGTTTCACGCTGACGATTCCGCGTTTTCCGTCGTTTCCACAATCATTGGTCCTGCTTACGGCTTGGACTCACCTTATGTACTGACGACAGGAGCAGTTTCCAGTTCTGCGTCACGTCTTTTACGCCGGAGTTGGTGCTGAATACAGAATCTTTTCACCGACATTTCTCACCGATGTCTTAATACTGAACTGTCGCAGCGTGTTAAATCTCAGCGTGCGTTTTTCCATCCTCAAAAAGCTGTTTAATCATATGATAATGATCCTCGAGTCCAGCGGCCGTTAGGTTTGTTTTGCCTCCTCGTCATATCCGTGTGTGTCTGTGCCGTAGAACTATAATAAAATCGTATTATACATCCACGGTCTTTGCTCCGAGTAAAGCTTCATTTCCGGGTTTACGCAACTTGCTCAAGGATCAAAACTGGACAAAACGGGAAATGGCCATTTTTTCCATTTTTCATTTAAACACAAAATCGAAACCCGAAAAACAAAAACGAATTGTTATCTGTTTTTTCATTTTGGTTTTGGAGACAAAGATTGATTGATTGAATGAAAATTATGTTTTTTCGTTTTTTTATTTTTGGATTTATATTGAAAAACGAATGAACGAATGATACACGGATTTACAAACATCCTGCTCCTGTTTTCGATAATACATTTTTTGTTTGATGTATTTTCTGATGTACATAGAGCTGTTTTCCTTCAGTCATTTGTAATTATGTGTGTGGCGATGGTAACTTCAGAGAAAAGCATGTATTTCTTAGGATCTTGTATTGAACAGTGTGAATGTTGACTGTGTGTTGTGTTTGTCGTTTGTTAGTTTTTTTGTTTTTCTTCTCTGTAAATGCACTTTTTTGATGTATTTAGGACCCCCTCGGGGCTTCTCTTATAAATACATTAAATAAATAAAAATTATCTCGACGTTTTACTTTCAAAGAACGCTTCAAACTGTATTAATAGCGCGGTTTTGTGGAATGGGGTCATTATTTGCGAAGAATTTCTATGGATAACATGGATGCACTTTAAATGTACCACTTTACGAGAGGTGAGTAATAAAGTCTTGTCATTACTTTCACTCTATCCTGAGTTTGTTTGTTGCGTTTCTGTGTCTGTCACTCCTCCGACGCTCTGTTTTATCATCTGTTTCCGTCGCGTTGCTGATGTTTGGTGGTTCTGATCGGACAGCGACACAGCGGCTTCACAATCGCACACAAACACAAAAAGTCGGGTGGATTTACAGCTGCCGTAAAGCGCGTCGATGCTGCAAAAACATGTCAAACTGAATCCAATACTGTCCGAAACGAGCTGATACCAATACGGAATATCGTATCGGGACATTCCAAACCAATTTCACACTTTTAGCTTCACTGTTTTAGATTCATTTTACTATTATTTATTATTTAGCGGTCATTGTAGCACTGCTTTTTGGAACTACAGCGTCTTAAATTGTATAACTCACCAGCTCTCAACTCTTTTTTGTCTAAAATAAAGGTAAATTCATGGCGGAAAACCTCCCGAGATTATTTTCCTCATGTGTTTACGATCTTGTGGCACGAGACCTTCCATCCGTACTACTTACTGTAATTTTCAATATATTTTTCAACTTTTTTGTCACAATTCGAGCATGATTTACAAAAAAAACCCTCATACGCACTTTTATTCTTGGGTTTGCTCAAATATTTCCTGCCTTTAACCCAAACTCTCCCCCTGCTCCTCACCTGCAGATGTTGGCTCGTGTTTTCGCTTCTCTAAATGTACATTAATCAGTATTGAGAAAGCCATCGCGCCCGCCGGCCACACTCCATTATTTAGACTTTAAATAAACTTAAGCTTTCGATACCGGGTCGAAACGTACACTCCCGTCTCTGTCCACTCGCGCTAACTTCACCAGAAAGACAATTAAGTTATATTACGGACATTAGCGCTAACAGGGCACAGGGGAGGCCGCGCAGGGACGGCTACGGCTAACGCTACGAAGAGGGAGGATAAAAGGAGGAGAGGGAACAGATACTAGTGTAAACAACTGTGCAAGATAAGAAAAAAAAACTCAAAAGCAGCTGTAGTAATTAAAGAGGAGGTATCACAACTTCTGCAACTTCTTATTTTAAGTGTAGCGAGTGTAATTTTTATATTTTAAGCACAAAAAGTCTTATTCCACTGGCAGATCCTTTCACTTGTCAAGTGAAATTTACTCAAATCCTGATTAAATTTACTTAATTCAAGGCATCTGAACTTGGCTAGATTTTGTTTTTTAACCGTGTGGGGCATTAACGGTGAAAACACACGGCAAAAAACAAAATCTAGTCAAGCTAAAATGACTTGGATTAAAAACGTTTTACCATGATTTGAGTAAATTTCACTTGACAAGTAAAATTATCAGCCAGAACAGTAAGATTTTTGTACTTAAAATATGAAAATATATCTGGCTACGCTTAAAATGAGGAAAAACGACAACTTTTTGCACTTAAAATAAGAAATAAAATCAAATGTTGCTTGAATTTAAAAAAAAAACACTTATTCCACTGGCAGATTTTTTCACAAGTTCTTAATTTAAGTCATTTTAACTTACATAGATATTGCTTTTTTCCGGCGCATAACAAATTTAGATCATGTTCCTTTTATTGTTTTGAAAATGCCAAAAACAGCCTGCGAGAGATCACTAAATTACTCAAACCTGCATGTTTGACGTCTGATGAGGGAGCAATGTTTAGGCGACGTTTACACGGAAACGGTCGGAAGCCAAAACACAAAAGTGCGTTTTCATTCTCACTTTTATTGTGAGCGTTTTGAGTGGGGAATTCTGCTGCACACATCAGCGCTTATACTGTATGCAAATGAGCCATGTGGTTTTAAGTTTTGCTTCTGTAAAACGTAAACAAATGTGCCAAAGCTGCGTTAAACACATTATTACTCAAAGTCTAGAATGAGCAGTGGAAATGTAGAGCGGTGGAGAGGACCAATCACAGCCCTGATCGTCTGCGTCGTTTTGAGGCGTCGTTAGAAAGTTTTGGCTTTACCGTCTCCTCCGTGAAAGTCTGACTTCGCCCTCGAGCGGGAACTTCCTCCTCTTCAGCCTCGTCCCCTCTTGACTCTCGGCTTCAATAAAACGTCTCCATCACAAACTTTTGGGCTCGACGTCACACAGGAAGCGTTAGTCAGGTTTTTTTCTTCTTCCTCGCTGCGTGTGGATGGAAATCTCCGAGCGGAACCACGTTTGAAGAGGAGAGAGAGCGGAGGGGAGGAAGTCCTGCTGTGGTTTTAGGTCCTTATGTACCGTATTTTCTGGACTATAAGCCGCTACTTTTTTCCCAGGCTTTGAACCATGCGGCTTTTAGTGCGGAGCGGTTAAATTTTGGATTTCTCTTCCACCGCTAGGGGGCGCTCTAACCGGAATTTCAAAAACAAGATAGACGGAGAAGAATACGCTACTTTTTATTTAGCAGATATAACACGCACGACAAATTACCAACTGGTAATTATTTTCAAATCCTCGGCCCTTCATCATGAAAAGCACGAAGGAGTTTGTATGATGCAAATTTAAGTTGAAGTTATCGATCTTGCTCCAGGAAGGAAACGGCTGTAGAGCCCTGCACCCACGGGACCCGCGGGACCAACACAAAACAGTGCGGTGCAGGACCATGGATGTATAATAAGAGCATCTGAAAGAACATTCTGAAAGCTGATTGTGGGCGCGGGCGGGAGCGGGACTGAAGACTGCGGGAGCGGGACTGAAAATAGTGTCCTGTGCAGACCTCTACCTGCTGCTGCTGAAGCTCGGCGTCAGCGGAGATGATTAAAGTGACTTGTGGTTTCACTGCACAGGAGAAATGAAGGTCAATTACTGGTTCTTTTCTGTTTTTGACCTGTTTTAATCAGCACAGTTGCTGCCGTGTTAAAGTCACTGTTCAGAAAGAATCTGTTCAGGTACATGAATGTACATTTACAGTACAAAATCGTTCTGTATGTGCAGTAAATATTTAATTTTTCAACATAGATGTCAGCGGCTTATAGCCCGGTTGTGGCTTGTATAACTTTTTTCTTAATTATTTTAGCGTGGGTGCGGCTTATATACCGGTGCCTCAATAGTCCGGAAAATACGGCAGATTTTTAAAAATGACAATAATGAAACCGTTGATACTTTTTGATCCCGCATGATACCGTATCACTGTATTACCGCTCAACCCTAGTGGCAGCAGCACTAAGACCAAATGCTGAGTAAAACCCTTCTGCCCTTCTCCCCACTGCTTCTCCAGAGCCCCACAAATGTCTGCGATGTGTTGAAACTGTCTTCTCTGCTCTGAATGACTCTGTGATCAGTGTCGTCACTTTCTGACTCGAGTCCTGTGGCATTTGCAGCTCGGGCAAGTTGAAGTTCTGCCATGTTTGTTTTTTTCCTGAACCGACTCGTGTTCGTGACGTAATCTCCACACCACGGCCCACAGAAAACAATATGGACAACAGACAAAATGTTTTGTGTTTTCCACCCGTTACCGTTGTCATGGTAACAGCCCCTTAGAGATGGTAAAAAGCTAAAAAAAAAGATGCACCATGTCATGTTTCGGGTATGGTCCACCACCTGCTCGTCTCCATGGTGATGTTAAAGCTGCACTGTTTAACTTTTCTGCTTGCCTCCATGGAGATATTACTGTTTTGCCTTGATTTTGATATTCCACAGACAGGTTAAGGGTCAGATCTATGGAGAAGCGAGCCTCTACGTGGTAAGTGTTTGTGTTTTTTGAGGTATTTTTGAGCTTTAAAACCAAACAAAACCCAACGTAACAAGGTATGTTTTTGATGAGGGAACAATAATATAACCGAAAAACTTACAGGAGTCCATTTTGAGTCATACAGGACCTTTAAAGATGCACTACGTAACTTCTTGTTTCCATGGAGATGATATTAAACAGCTCCAATTTACATTAATTTAATTACAGGTGGTTTTATAGCTCAAAAATCCCTAGAAAAACAAACATTCTGACTGTGCACGGGGTCACCTCTCCACAGATCTGACCTGTATCTTGGTCTGGAATGTTCCATAGTACGGCATTAAACTTCTCTCCATCCCTGGAGACGAGCAGGTGACGCCGGACCAAGTTACGTGTCGGCTCTGTGGAGAGGCGACCCCGCTTTTTAACAAGCAAGACTGAAAAACCGCACACTATTGAAGGAAATAAATCAGATTAATGCCACACTGTGGGACATTCCAGGCAACGTGATGACATCGCCATGGAGACGAGCGGGTTTGAAAAGTTACATGATAGAAAAATGGGTAGAAAAAACATACGGTGATGGTGTAATTCTTGCGTGATTCATATATTTGACATTTAGTTTAGACATTAAAAACAAAAAATAAAAGGTTGCTTGGGGGTCCGTCACCTGCTTGTTGCTATGGATACGTCATTTCTCTGCCTGGAATGTTCCGCAGTGTGACATTAAATAAATGTACATTACGTTTATTCAATTACAGGTGTTTTTATAGCTCAAAAATACCTCGAAAATCATTCATTCTGACTGTGAGCGGGGTCGCCGCTCCACAGATCTGACCTGTAACCTGGTCTGGTTTGATTTCCACGGAGACAGAAAGGTTTAAAGCCGCACCGAGAAACATTCCAGACAAAGTAAGAAAGAGAAAAGCATTAGATGGACCCTCCACAATCAGGGAATCTTGGAGAACTAAAAATGGAAGTGGAGTTTTTGCACAAATCTGTCATTAAAACACATTTGGACAGTTACAGGTGAATCAGGAAAACATCGACGGAAAAAACGCAGCTAAAATGAAGTGAATGTTTGGGGATTTTCCTGATTTTGGACGTGACAAAACTGAGACTGTAAAAGAGCAATGACCGGGTTTGGTGTCACAAGAGCAACATCTAGTGTCGCGTCTGAGAACTGCACCTGAAAACACCACTGGTTTGACCTAAAACGAGGAAAACAGGAGGAAAACAGCAACACAAAGGCAAAGAAGATGTTATTGCGTTGTCTAAAATGTTCCACAGTATGGCATTAAACCTTTCTATCTCTAAGGAGACCAAACTGGACCAGGTTACAGGTCAGATCTGTGGAGAGGCGACGCCGCTCACAGTCAGAATGAATGATTTTCGAGGTATTTTTGAGCTATAAAACCACCTGTAATTGAATAAATGTAAAGTGGAGCCGTTTGATGTCACACTGTGGAACATTCCAGGCAGAGCAATGACGTATCCATAGAAACAAGCAGGTGACGGACCCACAATTGAAAAGTTACACAGTGCATCTTTAAAATAAATGAACTATGTTGCATATATGAATCACGCAACATCAACGTATATTTTTGTGTTTTCATTTTTCTACCATGTGACTTTTCAGATGTGCTCGTCTCCAAGGAGATGTTCTCACTTGGCCTGGAATGTCCCGCAGTGTGGCATTTATCTTATTCATTATGCATTTTCTTTCACTTGTGTGTGTGTTTTCAGTCTTCCTTGTTAAAAAGCAGGGCCGCCTCTCCACAGATCTGATGCAACATGGTCTGTTATCACCTGCTAAGTTTAATGCTGTACTATGGAACATTCCAGGCAAAGCAATAACACATCTCCATGGAGACAAGGCAAGTAAGTATTTTTTAACCGTAAACCAGAATATAAATGTATGAAGTGATTTTCTACAGTTGTGTTTATGTTTTATTATTGAAGGGCGATCGCAAATACAGTAACTCCACGGAAACTCATTTGGCTGCTAGTGCCTCCGGGGTCCCTCACCTGCTCGTCTCTACGGATACGACGTCGCTCTGCCTGGAATGTTCCACAGTGTGACATTAAACTGCTCTACTTGACATTTATTCAATCACAGGTGGTTTTATCGCTCGAAAATACCTTGAAAAAAACAACATTCTGACTGTGAGCGGCGTCGCCTCTCCACAGATCTGACCCGTAACGTGATCTGGTTTGGTCTCCGTGACGACAGGAAGGTTTAATGCCGTACTGTGAAACACTCCAGACAAAGCGGTAACATCTCAGAAAAGTTACACAGTGCCCTTTTAACCATGTGTGCTTTGTAATTATTTTTGTACAAATTTATTTTTTTTTTATTTTTGCTTCAATCTCTCCCAAGTTTTAAAGCCACAGTACGTAACTTTTCAAAAAAATACACTAAAATCAAAGCATGTTTTTTTTTTAGTTTAGTTTTTAATTTTGGTTGTTTATTGCAGTGAAAAAGGTGAGGGGGCTCGCATCTCCACAAACCTGACTCTTGTCTGGCCTCTTTCTGCCTGTTTCCATGGAGATGTTGTTGCTTTCTTTATAATGTTCCACAGTATTGTTTTTTTTTTACTTTCTATTTCCACAGAGTCGTGCCGGAGACGCGCCGCCTCCAGAAAGTTACACACTGCAGCTCTTCATTTTTTGGGTGATAAGTATTGCTGAAATGTTGAAAAAAATCTACCCTCATCTCTGTCTTTCTTTCTCCCATCTTTCATTCTCTTTCTCTTTTCCTCTCCTCTTTTCTATCCCCCTCTCTCTTCCTCTTTTCTTCTAACCTACAATGTTTTTTGCAAGTCTTTCTCTTTCTCTCCCTCTTGTCCCCTCCTCTCTTGCTTTCTCTTCTCTCTCTCCAACTTTTCCGTCCTCTCGCTTCTACCTCTTCTCTCTCCCTCTTTCTCCTCTTTTCTTCTGACCTGTTTTTTTTGTGTGCAGGAGCCCTTTTCTTTCTCTCTCTCTCTCCTCTCACCTTCCCCTCTCCTCTTTCTCCTGCCCCCCTCTCTCTGGCTTTCTCTTCTCTCTTTTTCATCCTCTTTTCTTCCGACCTGTTTTTTGTTTGCAGCAGTCCTTTCTTTCTTTCTCTCTACCTCTCCCTCTCCTGCCCCCCTCTCTCTGGCTTTCTCTTCTCTCTCGTTCTCTTTTTCATCCTCTTTTCTTCCGACCTGTTTTTTGTTTGCAGCAGTCCTTTCTTTCTTTCTCTCTACCTCTCCCTCTCCTGCCTCCCTCTCTCTTCTCTATCTCTACCTCCCCCTGTTCTCTCTCCTCCTTTCTCCTCTTTTCTTCCAATTTATAACTTTTGTGGTAATCCTTTTCTTTCTCTCTCTACCTCGTCCTCTCCTCTTTTTCTTGTTTTCTCTTCTCTCTCCCTCTTTTCTTCCAACCCGTTTTTTGTTTTTTTTTGCAGGAGTCCTCCCCCTCTCCTCTCTCTTCCTCTTTCTCCTCTTCTTTTCTTCCAACCAACAATGTTTTTTTTTTTTTACTGGTGTAATTTTCTCTCTCTCTCCCCTCTCCTTCTCTTCTTTCTCCTGCCCTCCTTTCTCTTTCTCTCCCTCTTTTCTTCCAACCCATGTTTTTTTTTTCTTTTTTTCGCAGCAGTCCTTCTCTTTCCCTCTCTCCATCTCTCCACCTCACCTCACCTCCCCCTCCTTCCTCGATCTCTCCGTTCCTGCTGGTGCACAGAGAAGAATTTACATTTTAATAGGCAGCGCTGGTCTCCATCTGCAGCAGACGAGTGGAGCCACCTCTCCCTCTCCTCCTCCTCCTCCTCCCTCTCTCCTTCCCTCCTTCCCTCCTTCTCTCTCTCCTTCCCTCAGATGAAATGTATTTTTAGACCGAGGCCTGAGCCGAGCCGCACTATAGAAAAACACACACGTGGAAACAGAGCAGAATATAGATGGTTTTCCTAATGTGGTTCGATTATTTTTAGATTTCGCACATTTTCTTTGTTTGGAAAATGATCCGGAAGAGTTTTAATTAGCACGAAAATACACGGAGTTTGATTAGACGCGTTAAAAACAGACAACGTAAGAAAAACGATTCCGAGAGCACAATTATACCGAAAAAAACACTTTCTTTAGACTATATTAGACTTGGACAGATTTTATTGATCCGCAAGGGAAATAACTCACGAAATAAAAAAAAAGCTCACAAATCACAAAAATAAAGTAAATAAATTTTTAAAAATGGTAATAAACTTCTAAATAAGTAATAAAAATAGCAAAAGACGTAAATTATGTATTAAGTAAAAAACAAATATAACACAGTATATCACAGTTATATACAAGAGGTTATGAGGACGTTACATAAGGGTGAGTTGTTGTACAGTTGTAGGGAGTATTATCTGTTACATAAGAGTGAGTTGCACAGTTGTGGGGAGTATTATCTGTTACATAAGGGTGAGTTGTACAGTTGTAGGGAGTATTATCTGTTACATAAGGGTGAGTTCTTGTACAGTTGTAGGGAGTATTATCTGTCCCTCTATAGCAGTGGTTCTTAACCTGGGTTCAGTGAGTCAGTCTCAGGGGTTCGGCAGAGTCCTGCACGGGTCCATTTGTGGAGACCGGCACCCGCCCGTAAACCCGTCATTATATCAAAGTTAAACCCGCACCCGCCCGGACCCGTAACATTCCCCCTGTTACATACAATATGGATTCACATGTGCACCAATAAAAAAAAAAAAAATATATATATATATATATATATATATATATATATATATATATATATATATATATATATATATATATATATATATATATATATATATATATATATATATATATATATTTAGTAATTTATTGTATATATAGTTTTTTTTTTGTTAGATTGCAATTTATTGTATATATTGTGTATATATTGTCTTTAGATCCTTATAGTGTTTGTCTATTTTTAACTTAACTGTACTCTATTGCTGCTACTGTTTCTTGCTGTTCTCTTTACTGTGCGTTGCAACACTGAAATTTCCCCATTGTGGGACAAATAAAGGATATCTTATATATATATATACACCTGTGTTTGAATTTGGGAAAAAAACAAAACAAATCCAATTCAGAAGAGTTCGGTGAATGTGCAGATGAAACTAGTGGAGTTCAGAACCTCCAACAAGGTTAAGAACCACTGATCTACAGCCTGGAGCAGTGGCTGAGTTGCTGCACAGTTGTAGGGAGTATTATATGTTATATAAGAGTGAGTTGCACAGTTGTAGGGAGTATTATATGTTATATAAGAGTGAGTTGCACAGTTGTAGGGAATATTATGTTATATAAGAGTGAGTTGCACAGTTGTAGGGAGTATTATATGTTATATAAGAGTGAGTTGTACAGTTTTAGGGAGTATTATATGTTATATAAGAGTGAGTTGCACAGTTGTAGGGAGTATTATATGTTATATAAGAGTGAGTTGCACAGTTGTAGGGAATATTATGTTATATAAGAGTGAGTTGCACAGTTGTAGGGAGTATTATATGTTATATAAGAGTGAGTTGTACAGTTTTAGGGAGTATTATATGTTATATAAGAGTGAGTTGCACAGTTGTAGGGAGTATTATATGTTATATAAGAGTGAGTTGCACAGTTGTAGGGAATATTATATGTTATATAAGAGTGAGTTGTACAGTTGTAGGGAGTATTATATGTTATATAAGAGTGAGTTGCACAGTTGTAGGGAATATTATATGTTATATAAGAGTGAGTTGTACAGTTGTAGGGAGTATTATATGTTATATAAGAGTGAGTTGCACAGTTGTAGGGAGTATTATATGTTATATAAGAGTGAGTTGCACAGTTGTAGGGAGTATTATATGTTATATAAGAGTGAGTTGCACAGTTGTAGGGAGTATTATATGTTATATAAGAGTGAGTTGTACAGTTGTAGGGAGTATTATATGTTATATAAGAGTGAGTTGCACAGTTGTAGGGAGTATTATATGTTATATAAGAGTGAGTTGCACAGTTGTAGGGAGTATTATATGTTATATAAGAGTGAGTTGCACAGTTGTAGGGAGTATTATATGTTATATAAGAGTGAGTTGTACAGTTGTAGGGAGTATTATATGTTATATAAGAGTGAGTTGCACAGTTGTAGGGAATATTATGTTATATAAGAGTGAGTTGCACAGTTGTAGGGAGTATTATATGTTATATAAGAGTGAGTTGCACAGTTGTAGGGAGTATTATATGTTATATAAGAGTGAGTTGCACAGTTGTAGGGAATATTATATGTTATATAAGAGTGAGTTGTACAGTTGTAGGGAGTATTATCTGTTATGTAAGAGTGAGTTGCACAGTTGTAGGGAGTATTATATGTCATATAAGAGTGAGTTGCACAGTTGTAGGGAATATTATATGTTATATAAGAGTGAGTTGCAGTTGTAGGGAGTATTATATGTTATATAAGAGTGAGTTGCACAGTTGTAGGGAGTATTATATGTCATATAAGAGTGAGTTGCACAGTTGTAGGGAATATTATATGTTATATAAGAGTGAGTTGCACAGTTGTAGGGAGTATTATCTGTTATATAAGAGTGAGTTGTACAGTTGTAGGGAATATTATATGTTATATAAGAGTGAGTTGCACAGTTGTAGGGAGTATTATCTGTTATATAAGAGTGAGTTGTACAGTTGTAGGGAGTATTATATGTTATATAAGAGTGAGTTGCACAGTTGTAGGGAGTATTATCTGTTATATAAGAGTGAGTTGTACAGTTGTAGGGAATATTATATGTTATATAAGAGTGAGTTGCACAGTTGTAGGGAGTATTATATGTTATATAAGAGTGAGTTGTACAGTTGTAGGGAATATTATATGTTATATAAGAGTGAGTTGCACAGTTGTAGGGAGTATTATATGTTATATAAGAGTGAGTTGTACAGTTGTAGGGAGTATTATATGTTATATAAGAGTGAGTTGCACAGTTGTAGGGAATATTATATGTTATATAAGAATGAGTTGCACAGTTGTAGGGAGTATTATATGTTATATAAGAGTGAGTTGTACAGTTGTAGGGAGTATTATATGTTATATAAGAGTGAGTTGCACAGTTGTAGGGAGTATTATATGTTATATAAGAGTGAGTTGCAGTTGTAGGGAGTATTATATGTTATATAAGAGTGAGTTGCACAGTTGTAGGGAGTATTATATGTCATATAAGAGTGAGTTGCACAGTTGTAGGGAATATTATATGTTATATAAGAGTGAGTTGTACAGTTGTAGGGAGTATTATATGTTATATAAGAGTGAGTTGTACAGTTGTAGGGAGTATTATATGTTATATAAGAGTGAGTTGCACAGTTGTAGGGAATATTATATGTTATATAAGAATGAGTTGCACAGTTGTAGGGAGTATTATATGTTATATAAGAGTGAGTTGTACAGTTGTAGGGAGTAATATATGTTATATAAGAGTGAGTTGCACAGTTGTAGGGAGTATTATATGTTATATAAGAGTGAGTTGCAGTTGTAGGGAGTATTATATGTTATATAAGAGTGAGTTGCCCAGTTGTAGGGAGTATTATATGTCATATAAGAGTGAGTTGCACAGTTGTAGGGAGTATTATATGTTATATAAGAGTGAGTTGTACAGTTGTAGGGAGTATTATATGTTATATAAGAGTGAGTTGTACAGTTGTAGGGAGTATTATATGTTATATAAGAGTGAGTTGCACAGTTGTAGGGAATATTATATGTTATATAAGAGTGAGTTGCAGTTGTAGGGAGTATTATATGTTATATAAGAGTGAGTTGCACAGTTGTAGGGAGTATTATATGTCATATAAGAGTGAGTTGCACAGTTGTAGGGAATATTATATGTTATATAAGAGTGAGTTGCACAGTTGTAGGGAGTATTATCTGTTATATAAGAGTGAGTTGTACAGTTGTAGGGAATATTATATGTTATATAAGAGTGAGTTGCACAGTTGTAGGGAGTATTATCTGTTATATAAGAGTGAGTTGCACAGTTGTAGGGAGTATTATCTGTTATATAAGAGTGAGTTGTACAGTTGTAGGGAGTATTATATGTTATATAAGAGTGAGTTGTACAGTTGTAGGGAGTATTATATGTTATATATACGAGTGAGTTGTACAGTTGTAGGGAGTATTATATGTTATATATACGAGTGAGTTGTACAGTTGTAGGGAGTATTATATGTTATATATACGAGTGAGTTGTACAGTTGTAGGGAGTATTATATGTTATATAAGAGTGAGTTGTACAGTTGTAGGGAGTATTATATGTTATATAAGAGTGAGTTGCACAGTTGTAGGGAGTATTATATGTTATATAAGAGTGAGTTGTACAGTTGTAGGGAGTATTATATGTTATATAAGAGTGAGTTGTACAGTTGTAGGGAGTATTATATGTTATATAAGAGTGAGTTGTACAGTTGTAGGGAGTATTATATGTTACATAAGAGTGAGTTGCACAGTTGTAGGGAGTATTATATGTTATATAAGAGTGAGTTGCACAGTTGTAGGGAGTATTATATGTTATATAAGAGTGTGTTGCACAGTTGTAGGGAGTATTATATGTTATATAAGAGTGAGTTGCACAGTTGTAGGGAATATTATATGTTATATAAGAGTGAGTTGCACAGTTGTAGGGAGTATTATCTGTTACATAAGAGTGAGTTGCACAGTTGTAGGGAGTATTATATGTTACATAAGAGTGAGTTGCACAGTTGTAGGGAGTATTATCTGTTACATAAGAGTGAGTTGCACAGTTGTAGGGAGTATTATATGTCACATAAGAGTGAGCTGCACAGTTGTAGGGAGTATTATATGTTACCACACTTGTCTCTTATACTTATTCTCCTACAGATCTGTAATTATTTTTGTTCAAAGTCCTGCAGGTGATTCTTGTAGCTCAGTTCATATTTCAGTCTCTCAAATATTAAAGCCACACTATGTAACTTTTCGCCTTTTTTAGCCAGAATAGACTAAAATCAAAAGATGTTTTTTGTTTGTTTGTTTTGCACCTTCACTGTTTGCGTCTTTGCATCTCCACAAACCTGACTCTTATTTGTCCTGGAGAAACGGCCTCTTTCTGCCTGTTTCCATGGAAATGCTGTTGCTTACATTATAATATTCCACAATATCGTTTTAACTTTCATGCTGGAGACGTGTGAGCTCCGGAAAGTTACGTACTGCAGCTTTAATCGTCGAGCTAAAATGTGCACTCAGTAAAGCTTCATTTCTGTCCTGTGAACGGGACTTTTTAAAACATTTTTAGTATCGATACCTGTGAATAACGAGCATCTAGTTTCGATATTAGCTTTAGTATCGATTATTATGCAATTTTCGATATTTTTGACCACCCCAAACTGGACTGAATGAATGAAATGGCGACATAAATACATTCGCATTTCGCAGGCCAATAATTTTGGCAATTCTTGTTGAAATAACCTCAAATTTTCACAGAATGTACAGAAACAGATCAAGATTTTATATTTCATGTTTTATTTTTGTTCTGTTTTCAGGTTGAGCCGTTCACCCCCAAAGAGAAGTCAGCAGCTGAAAAACAAATTTGGACTTGGTACCAAAAATGTGAAGAGGAACATTGAATTTTCAGGGCTAAAGGACGTGAAAAAATAAAGAAAAATAAAACATTAAACATAAAATCTTGATCTATTTCTATTAAGGACGTAACAATAACGTAAATCTGGTGATATCGTATCGTCAAAGGTCTCACAATAATATCGTGGAGCATCACAATATATCGAATCCCAAGTCTCTTTGCTTAAATGAACAGTTCTGATGCAGAGGGAACTACATAGACCATGATCCTTTGCTCCGTTTCAGTGCAGACGACATGAAGAAATAACTGTTCTAAGCACTTTTACATCTTCATTCTTTGGATTAAGTCTGTGAAGCATTTTTAGAGGAAAAAGGAGCAGATTCAACACAAAATATTGTAATAAATCTGGTTCGGTGAGATGTTTATGGTGAAAATATCGTACAGAGAGATTTGGATTTCTGTATCTCAACTATTATGTTTCAGTTTGTCTAATTAAAAACAAAAGAAAAATCACTTCAAACTTTAAAAAACAAAATAAAAAATGACTTCAAATATTAAAACCAAAATAAAAATGGCTTTGAATATTTATTACATTTTAGTTTGTCCAATTAAAATGAAATGAAAACAATGAAAACAGCTTAGAATAATAAATGTTCTAAGCACTTTTAAATCTGAACTCTTTGCGTTAAGTCTTGTGAAGCATTTTTAGAGGAAAAAGGAGCAGATTCAACACAAAATATGGTAATAAATCTGGTACAGTGAGATGTTTATGGTGAAAATATCGTACAGAGAAATTTGGATTTCGTTCCATCCCTAATGACAATAAATGACTGGTCAAAGCATTTTAGAGTCTTGTTATTATGAAGAATATCGTAATATCGTGAGCTTTTCCCACGATATCGCGATAAATATCGTACCGTAAGGTTCAGACCGCGACGATATCGTATCGTGAGACTTATGAGGACATCGTTACAGCCGTAGTTTCTGTACATTCGGTGGAAATGTGAGTTTATTTCAACAAAAGCCTCCTCCACAGACCTGCAGCTCCCTCTGCTTCACACTGGATCCACACAAACACACGGAGTTCACTGTTTATCTTCCCCCTCTGCATCTCTCCATCATTTCTCTCCCTCTCTCTCCGTGTCTTTGATTTCTCTCCGTCTGTTTTTCCCTTTGAGGAAAAGGCGACACGGGCCCTCACAGCCAGGGGGCCCTCCTCGTCCTAATTAATAACTATTGAACACGCCAGCAACAATCACAGCTAATTAAAACGTGTTTGTTGACATGGTACAAGCCTTATCAAAGACGGAGGGATGAGGGAGGAGGGGAGGGAGAGGAGGGGGGGGGAGAAAGAGAGGAGGGAGAGAAAGAGAGGAGGGAGAGAAAGAGACGAGGGAGGGAGAGAAAGAGAGGAGGGAGAGTCAGAGAAGAGGGAGGGAGAAAAAGAGGAGAGAAAGAGAGGAGGGAGGGAGAGAAAGAGAAGAGGGAGGGAGAGGAAGAGGAGGGAGAGAAAGAGAGGAGGGAGAGAAAGAGAAGAGGGAGGGAGAGAGAGGAGGGAGGGAGAGTCAGAGAAGAGGGAGAGAAAGAGAGGAGGGAGGGAGAGAAAGAGAAGAGGCAGAGAAAGAGAGGAGGGAGAGAAAGAGAGGAGGGAGAGAAAGAGAGGAGGGAGAGAAAGAGAGAAGGGAGGGAGAGAAGAGGAGGGAGAGAAATAGAGGAGGGAGAGAAAGAGAAGAGGGAGGGAGAGAAAGAGGAGGGAGAGAAAAAGAGGAGGGAGGGAGAGAAAGAGGAGAGAGAGAAAGAGAGGAGGGAGGGAGAGAAAGAGAGGAGGGAGAGAAAGAGAAGAGAGAGAGAAAGAGAGGAGAGAGAGAAAGAGAAGAGGGAGGGAGAGAAAGAGGAGGGAGAGAAAGAGAAGAGGGATGGAGAGAAAGAGAGGAGGGAGGGAGAGAAGAGGAGGGAGAGAAAGAGGAGGGAGAGAAAGAGAGGAGGGAGAGAAAGAGAAGAGGGAGGGAGAGAAAGAGAAGAGGGAGGGAGAGAAAGAAAGGAGGGAGAGGGAGGAAGAGCGGGGGGATGGAGGGAGAGGAGGGTAGGTCAGAGAGAGAGAGAAAAGGAGAGGAAAAGAAAGTAGCATAAGAAATAGGAGAGAGGGAGGAAAGAGAGAAAGAGAAAGAGGGAGAGAGGAAGACGAGGCAGGAGGGAGAGAGGAAGAGAAGAGAGAGGGATAGAAAGACAGAAAAGGGAAGCAAAAGAGAGTAGCATGAAAGGAGAGAGGGAGGAAAGAGAGAGAACGATGTAAAAGTGCTTAGAACAGTTATTTCTTCATGTCGTCTGCACTGAAACGGAGCAAAGGATCATGGTCTATGTAGTTCCCTCTGTTTTTTTTTAGCTCTTTCTGCATCAGAACTGTTCATTTAAGCAAAGAGACTTGGGATTCGATATATTGTGATGCTCCACGATATTACTGTGAGACCTTTGACGATACGATATCACCAGATTCCGGTTCCTGTTATAATAATTACTCTTTCCAAATTTAAAATAACCACTCCAGGTTCCACATCTGCTCCGAACCCCCGTATTTAATTCTCTTTCTCCTCTCCAGCGTCTGTTCTTTACCTCTTCACATTCTCCACCTTTCCGAGCTGAAGCGCCCGGGAAAGAGGCAGCTGATCCGCCCCCTCCTTCCTCGGATTTTTGGCGAGCCGCGGACGTTGAGGAGGAGATGGGTTTGGGGTTTCGTGCACCTGGGCCCCGCGCTCCGCTCCCGTCCTGGCGGGTTCGGCCAATCGCGGCGCAGATTGGATTTTCGAGGGGACGGGAACGTCGCTTTGACCCTTCGTCCGGAGAGTGGCTTCGTACCGCGCCGTTCCCGGTGACCTTTTGAGAAATGCATGACGGAAAACGCGGCGACATCCAGAGCAGGTGCAGCGGGGTTGGGAGCGGTTGTTATTAGCTCGATTCGAACTGCTTCGCTCCTCAGGGCACAGTTGTTGCGCCCTCTGCTGGTGGTTTTTAAATGTTTTTGTATGTAAAATATTTATGTTTCAATCTCTCCTCAAATATTAAAGACACGTTATGTAACTTTTTAGGCAGGACTAAACCAGGACTCGACCGGGACTGAACCAGGACTAAAACAGGACTAAAAACAGGACTGAACCGGCACTAAACCAGATATAAACTAGGACTAAAACAGGACTAAACCAGGACCAAACCAAGACTAAAACAGGACTGAACCCAGGACTAAACCAGGGACTAAAAACAGGACGAAACCAGGTATAAACTTGGACTAAAACAGGACTGAATCAGGACTAAAACAGGATTAAAACAGGACTGAACCAGGACTGAACCACAACTAAACCAGGACTGAACCAGCACTAAACAAGGTCTAAACCAGGACTAGAACAGGACTAAACCAAGATTAAAACAAGACTAAACCAGGACTGAATCAAGACTAAACCAGGACTAAACTCGAACTAAAATAGGGCTAAAAACATGACTGAACCAGGTCTAAACCTGATCTAAACTAGAACTGAAACAGACCTAAACCAGGTCTAAACTAGGACTAAACCAGGACTGAACCAGGTCTAAACTAAGACTAATACAGGACTAAACCAGAACTGAACCAGGCCTAAACCAGGACTGAACCATTACTAAACGAGGTCTAAACCAGGACTAAACCAAGATTAAAACAAGACTAAACCAGGCCTCAAACAGGACTAAACCAGGACTAAACTAGGACTAAACCAGGACTAATCTTATCATATAAAGCAGCATTATGCCAGTACCAAGATGGCGGCTTTGTTGACGTATTCATTCCAATAGACGTCGCTCGTCGATGTGAGATCTGCTGCTCTATATCTATGAAATCAAACAGCTATAATAAAATAAATACGCAACAGAGTTTAATGCCGCACTGCGGAACCTTTCAGGAGCTGCAGATGATGAACCCCCGAGCAGAAAAGTTACACAGAGCACCTTTAAAAAGCCTGTATGTTATTTTTTTCTCATGTAAGAAGAGAAAATTGTGTCTTTCCCCAGCACAGAAATCAAAATAAATCCACTGTGAACTGTTTGCATCTGATTAAAAAGGAGTTTTATCGTCTGAGAATCAGGAAGTGCACGGTTAACATGCTAGTTGTTGGTTATAATAAGAAGAGCATCAGTTAAAAACCCGTCAGTCCTCTTTGTTATTGATTTGTGTTAAAAACGTCGCATCTATAAAACGAACCGGACCTCAACAAGTGTTAGGGCCGAGGTGAACCGCACGGCCTCATGGGAACAGTTCCCATCTGCTGCGGCGAGATCGAGCGGGAACTGATGAGGGAGGGAAAAGGAGGGAAGGAGGGATACAGGGAGAGAAGGAAGGATAGAGAGAAGGAGGGAGGGGTAGAGGTTTGGAGTCAATGTCTTCCCACGAGACGCAAACGTCAATACGAGTTTAGATCTGCTCAGAACCTGCCAGTCACTATTAGAGTCAAGTCCTGGTGCAGTACCGGTCTAGTCCTGGTGCAGTACCGGTCTAGTCCTGGTGCAGTACCGGTCTAGTCCTGGTCTAGTCCTGGTGCAGTACCGGTCTAGTCCTGGTCTAGTCCTGGTGCAGTACCGATCTAGTCCTAGTCTAGTCCTGGTGCAGTCCTGGTCTAGTCCTGGTCTGGTTCTGGGGCAGTCCTGGTCTAGTCCTGGTGCAGTCCTGGTCTAGTCCTGGTCTGGTTCTGGTGCAGTCCTGGTCTAGTCTTGGTGTAGTCTTGGGGTAGTCCTGGTGTAGTCCTGGTCTAGTCCTGATACAGTCCTGATCTAGTCCTGGTGCAGTCTTGGTCTAGTCCTGGTACACTAGTCTAGTCCTAGTCTAGTCCTGGTCCTGTCCTGCTTTAGCCCTGGTACAGTCCTGGTGCAGTCCTGGTGCAGTCCTGGTGCAGTCCTGGTGCAGTCCTGGTGCAGTCCTGGTGTAGTCCTGGTGCAGTCCTGGTGCAGTCCTGGTGCAGTCCTGGTCTAGTCCTGGTTTACTGGTTTGGTCCTAGTCACGTTTTAGTTCTGTCCTGCTTTAGTCCTGGTCTAGTCCTGGTCCTGTCCTGCTTTAGTCCTGGTCCAGTCGTAGTCTAGTCCTGGTCCTGTCCTGGTCTAGTCCTGGTATCCTGGTCCAGTCTAGGTCTAGTCTTGATATAGTGGTATATAGTCTTACTCTAGTCCTGGTCCATTCCTGCTTTAATCCTGGTCTTCTCCTAGTAAACTGGTCTAGTCCTGGTCTAGTCCTGCTTTGGTCTTAGTCTAGTCCTAGTGTAGTCCTCCCGTCGTCTCTTGGGACTTTCCTCCACGTCTCTTTGGATTTGTGAGCGGGATGTGGGAGTGGGCTGAGGTGTGGCCGCCTCAGACTCAGTTTGTCTTCTTCCTCCTTCTCCGACACTCTTCCCTTCTCCTCCTCAGCTCACAGACGTAAAGCGTGAGGACAGAATTCTCCAGCTGCTGCTTCATTATCATCGGAACGACCGCGGGAAAAGTTTGGATCGTGTTTGTGTCCATGACGTAACGACAAACCGAGATGACAGAAAAGCCGGGAGCAGCTGAAGTGTGGGTTTTCTTCCCAAAGACGGAAATACGTTTGTGTCGCTGTCCGATCAGCACCTTCCCCACCCCCAGACGCTGAGAGGAGTTAAATAAAGACAATTTAAATGTGTTTCACACGGAAACCTCAATTCAGAATTATTATTTCCATGTAAACTCGAAGAAGAATATTTTAATTCCAAACTATTTAATTCAGAACAATTTCAAAAACATCATGTAAACTCCATTCTAGCCTCTCAAATGTGTGAAAACTAGGGTTGGGCGGTAATACGGTAATAAGGTATCCCGCGGTATCTAAAAATAGCCACGGTATCAGATTCATTACCGTCATTAAAAAAAATCTTGCCCTAATATAATATTACCTATAATTGATTTAATGCCTAAATAAAGAGTGTTTTTTCAACACTTATGTATGTGTGGTTGTGTTTGTTAATTTAATACTATTACAGTTTAAAACAAATATTACTATGTTATAGTGTAATGTTGCTCTTAACTGTTGATCGGAGAGATGACATTCGATGAAGTTCCTGGATGTTGCGTAGTCACGTGACATTACCGCTCCGAAAGGAGAAGGAGAAGGACAAGACAACATGACAGGCCGCGCTGAGTTGGTCCCAATGAAAAACACAACGTCTGCAATTTGGCAGCATTTCGGATTTTGGCCAAATGACAAGGGAGAGCCAGGCAGATCCGGTCAGCACTGCAGAGGAGCGAGCAGAAGGAGAGACAACTGCATATTGTCGCGAGCCTGTTATTCCGGGAGATGAAGACCCCCTTCTTTGGTGGAAATCCAATGGAGTCGGGCGCTTTCCTTTAATGTCGCGGGTTGCCCGAAAATACCTGTGCATTTGTGCCACAAGCTCTCTCCATCGGAACGGGTCTTCAGCACCGCGGGCAAAGTTGTCAACCCACAACGTGCCCTACTCAAGCCGGAAAAAGTGAACATGCTGGTTTTTCTGGCGAAAAACATTCAATAGCTTAATCATTTTATTTTCAATAAGGAGTGGCTTTTTCTGACGTACAAAAACGGTTCGAAATGTTGTATAGTTGTACTTTTAATTTATTTGATTCATGTTAATATGTTTTAAAAATATACAAACGAGCAGTATTTTCCGCTGCGTTCTCATATGCACATTTTCGGTTATGTTTTGTTAGCCTGTTTATTGTTCAGATTTTCTTATTTGATAAGATCAAGTATTTTATTTATTTGATTCTTGTTGGTTTGTTACTGCCTTTGTTATTTAATGTAATTTTTGTTATTTGATAAACCTGTGAGTGCTGGATTATATAGGGCTGTGTTTTAATTTAATTGATGTAGCCTATAGATTACTGTACTGGAAGTGGGCTTTAGCCCATAGACAATTTGTTATTTCGTTCTGTCGGTTGACTGCTGTATTTGCACTTTTTAAACATTTGTTAATAAAAGTTACTAATTTTTTACATGTTTTGTTATGTTTTCAGTATCATTAGGCCTATGTAATGCTTGCTTTTCTGTTTCTAAACGGTATAGGTGCAAGCTGCCATTTGGCCAGCGGACTCCACCTTAGTGCTACGAAGTGTTTTTTTATTTTGTTTTTTTAGCCTTAGCAACGGTAATACCGTATACCCCGGGAAAATGTGGAGACGGTTTAACGGTATCAAAATTTGGATACCGCCCAACTCTAGTGAAAACCGCTTATAAATCCATGGTAGTGAATAATTAGGACACTAGAAATGTGTTATAGCAAAGTGAGAACTGCTTTAATCCTTTTTTTTTATACTGAACTACTTCTGTTTTCACATTTTAAAACTGAATCAATACTTCAACATAAGTGAAATTCCTAAACCTGAGAAAAACAAACTGCTTCTCGAATGAAACGAAAGCTACACCGCTGCACAACCCCTCGTCTTCAAGGCCGCGGCGCAATGTTTACGTGCGAAAACAAAGATGGCGGCGCTCTCCACATCAGAGAAGCAGGCGGCGTTTCTCATTGTTGGACATGGGCGCGTGTTAATTGCTCAGATAGTTGCTTTCGATCTGCTCGAGATGTTTTGGCCCCTGACAATCACAGCTCATCAATGGGGCTGCGCTCGCTGGAAAATCTCAATCAATAAAGACCGACGGAGAGAAAGAGGTCTGTAGACAGAGGAGAGGAGCGAGGGAGAGGGTTCAGCAGGAGTCTAACGTACAGAGGAGGGGCCGCGAGGCAGATCTGTGCCGTACAAACCTTGACGTAAATATAAATGGACATCCCTGGACGTCCTTATTTACCCGGGACAGTCCCAGTTTTGAGCCCCTTTGTGTCCCCTGTCCCAGCAGATTAAACAAAACCAGTGATTTGTCCCAGTTTTATACATGAAATGACCCAGACGTCCCTATGTTTGACCAATTTGATCCCTGTGAAGAGTAAAGAGGAGGATATATTGTCATTTGTTTAGCTAAAATACAAAAAAATGTGCTTGAAAATAAAAAGAAAAGAAAAATGCGCCAACAGGTCCCTCAGATTATGAGTAGGAGGGACGCGCTTTTCATAATTTTATGTGGTGTCCAAATTTTGATGCAGTTAAACCTCAGCATTTTCCCGGGGTGTACGGTATTACTGTGATTAATTCAGAATTATTTTGTAGCTGCACCTAAACCCTTCAGAAACAGAGTCGCAGCTTTATATTTGAAGATGAGGCACAAGTTCTGATCAAACCAAACTTTGCGGCGCGTTCGATCGCATCAGCATCAGCGCACGAGCTGTTTTTATCAGCGCTTATACTGTATGCAAATGAGCCATGTGTTTTTTAAGTTTCTGTAAGACATAAACAAATGTGCCAAAGCTGCATTAAACACATTATTACTCAAAGTCTAGAATGAGCGGAGCAGTGGAAATGTAGAGCGGTGGAGAGGACCAATCACAGCCCTGATCGTCTGCGGCGTTTTGAGGCGTCGTTAGAAAGTTTCTGAGGTGCACGACGGTCGACACAAACACGTTTTGACGCAGAACCATAAATTGTTCTTTACCGTCTCCTCCGTGAAAGTCTGACTTCGGGAACTTTCTCCTCTTCAGCGCCTCGTCCCCTCTCGACTCTCGGCTTCAGTAAAACGTCTCCATCACAAACTTTTGGGCTCAGTGTCGCACAGGAAGCGTCAGTCATGGTTTTTTCTTCTTCCTCGCTGCGTGTGGATGGAAATCTCCGAGCGGAACCACGTTTGAGGAGGAGAGAGAGCGGAGGGGAGAAAGTCGACGCTGTGTCCCGTGTCCGAAGCGACTGTGGTGGGATCTCTGGCCTGACGCAGGTTCGAAGCTTCTCAACATTTCCTGTTTCTCCCCTGAAGCCAAAATGCCCTTAATATTATATTAGGTCCTTATGCGCTGCAGATTTTTTAAATGACGGTAATGAAACTGATACCGCTGCTGCTTTTTGATACTTCGAGATACTGCATTACCGCCCAACCCTAGTTCATGGTCCTGTTTTTTCCTGATTTTTGACAAAAAGCTGAGAGAATCACTAAAAAAGCAGAAAAAGTGTAAACATCTACTGAACATTCCACCATACACGTACATAGAACACCCCCAGAGCGATGCCACTGTCAAGAATCAATAGCTGCATTGGTTTACCGTATAATACAAGTTACATGCAGCAAACCACATTCATTATATTTATGGCTCACTGTATCAAAACACGATTCCCTCCTGATATTAGATCGATGATTGCAGCGCAAATTACTCCACTGTTTTTCTCAGAAGCTAATTGTTCCACGTTGCTATTGCCCCCGCCTGATCCGCGTCGTTAGCGTAAAACGAATGGACCTCTGCCGCCGTACGTGTCGGCATTACTGTCTTCACTCAGCGAGATCCGTTTTCACATTCGATTACAGTAAACGAAAAAGGCGGGGAGGGGTCTCATTTGGCTAAGTGCTACGTGGCTAAACGGTCGGTATAATTCCGCGGGTTTGTTTTGTCTAAATGAGCGCTACATGCGGGTTTGCGCTCAGCGGGAGGAGAAAAAATAATTAAAATGGCGACAAGACGAATAGAAATGGTCGAAAACGGTTGGTTCTTCCATTAGCACCTGCGCAGAGAAATATGAGAGAGGAGGAGAGGGTCATTATCGGAGAAGCTTTTTAAACTCGGCTTTTAACAACACATTGTTTTTTAGTCTGATGATGATGTCTTTGCTAAAAATACAAGAAAAAAGAGACAGTGAAGAGGTTTCTGTATAAAATAAAATACAAATACGGTGCCAAAATTGCTTTCGGGTAAGAGTAAAGTACCAGGGACGTAACAATAACCAAAGTATCATGTTATCGTATCGTCAAAGGTCTCACAATAATATCAGGACCATCACAATATATCGAATCCCAAGTGTCTTTGCTTAAATGAACAGTTCTGATGCAGAAATAGCTAAAAAAAAAACAGCGGGAACTACATAGACCATGATCCTTTGCTCCGTTTCAGTGCAGACGACATGAAGAAATAACTGTTCTAAGCACTTTAAGCACTTTTAAACTTATAATTATGACTTTTAATCCCATAATTATGACTTTTAACCTCATAATTATGACTTTCTGTGAGGCTTTTATTTTTTAATTTACTGGCGGAAATGAGCTTCTGTACAAGTTCACCTTACAGCAACACAACCAGATTAAATACAGTTAAAGCCACCGTTAAAGTGGGACAGTATTAATTGATTGATTGTGTTTAGTATTGTATTTAGTGTTGTATTTTATTAGTATTTAGTCATGTATTAGACAGTATTTGAAGTTCACTGTTTCTGATACTGAATAAATCAGAAATACATTTGTGATCAGTAAAAGTTTTATTCGTGTCAAGTACAGATGTAAATATAATGTAAATCTGGTGATATCGTATCGTCAAAGGTCTCACAATATCGTGGAGCGTCACAATATATCGAATCCCAAGTCTCTTTGCTTAAATGAACAGTTCTGATGCAGAAATAGCTAAAAAAAAACAGAGGGAACTACATAGACCATGATCCTTTGCTCCATTTCAGTGCAGACGACGTGAAGAAATAACTGTTCTAAGCACTTTTACATCTTCATTCTTTGGGTTAATTGTGATTGTGACGCATTTTTAGAGGAAAAAGTCGCAGATTCACCACGAAATATCGCAATAAATCTGGTACAGTGAGATGTTTATGGTGAAAATATCTTATAGAGAGATTTGGATCTCGTTCCATCCCTAATGACAATAAATGTTGTACCAAATGAACTGGTCAAAGCGTTTTATAATGTCAGTCTTGTTATTACGTAGAATATCGTAATATCGTGAGCTTTTCCACGATATCGCACTAAATATCGCTCCGTACGCTTCTTTAAAACACCGGCACAAAGAGGTTCTAAGGCGGATACATCATACTGGAGATCGTGTGGGAATAAAAAGGCCGGGAATTCTCGTGGTTTTTGGAGCTGCCCCAAAACTGAATCAATACTGGGAGAAAAATAAGCAAAACACTGAGGACATATGTACAGGAAAGAAAGAAACAATAACCTAAAAAAAAATGGATGAGTGACAAACTACCGGATTTGGAGGATTGGATTAATATTGTGCAAATGGAAAGACTGACACTTATACAGAGATTGGAAAACGGCAGGTGTGAGGAAACCATGGAAAGACTTTATTAACAGCCAAACACAAACAAAAGGAGCATTAGTGATCTCAAATATCTGTTTTGTTTTTTTATTTTACTTCGTATTCTTAAGGGAGAAAAAAAAAATACAACAGAAGAGACATATGTGAAGTGAAAGAAACCAAGAATGTGAAAGAACGCGTTTGTTATTTTCACACTGTCAGCCACCAGGGGGCGCTCCAGGCTTGTGCGCCAGTATTTGCTACTCCCATTACTTAAATTTAAAGTTTAAACATCAATTTATAAAGACAACTGAGAAACACTGAACACAAACGCCCCCAAAAAGAAAAGAAAATCATATTCCGAAAGATTACAAGGTGCAAGTGGTGAAATTTGCAGCTGAAAACGGTGATCGAGCAGCGGAAAGAAAGTTCGGAGTGAGCGAGAAACTTGTGAGAGGCTGGAGAAAAGCGGAGGAAACTCGAACTGCAACGAAGAAAACAAAAAAAGCTAATCGCAGGCTGAAAGCTGGACGGTCACAGCCAGAAGTTCACAAATTGTACTTTTGCGATTTGCAACTGTCATCGCTATTTGATTGGCAATAAAACAATGTAATTAAAAAAAAAAAAATCATAGGGTGAGGTTCATACCGTGATGATATCGTATCGTGAGACTTCGATATCGTTACATCCTTCAAAATAGTGGTTCAGGAAATGAAGTAAGAGTCACTTCTAAGATGTTCGAATGTTGTTTCCTCCTCAAAAACAGACCGGGAGTCGTGTTTTGCTTCATTCTCACGCGTTTGAGCATTTTTATTTTTCGTCCGTTTACATCTCCAAAGCTCAAAACGCTTGTTCCACCTTGTGATGTCATGACGCTGTATCCTTAAAGTGAAATGAGCTCCTTTTACCTTCAGTTCAGATTACAGAGTGGCGACTCCAGATGATTCTCGCGAAGGCGTGTGGAGTTTAAAACCACCGTGGAGCGCTTCCTGTTCTACCGCATGACATCGCGAGGTGGAAGTGTGGAGAATTTTCCGTTGGAGAGGAAAAACTCAGGCTGAATCTGCGGGGTTTCGTGTGTTAAACATGCGCGAATGAAACAAAACACAACTCCAGGTCTGTTTGTGACGAGGGAAAATTAAAATAACACAGTACAGACCCTTTAAAGAGCAGCTTTCAGGACGTAACATCTGATTTATAAGGACAAAATCTGACATTTCCAAACTCAACATTGCTTTCTAATTCAGGGGTTCATTTATTTTTCCCATGGGGCCACATGAGAAACATCGTGGAGGGCTCAATTCTGCATAATATTGAGCATTTTGTTATAAAAAGCCGTAAATAGCGCTGCTTTGATGCGCCGGTGAGACTTTATGTTATGTCTTTTATTTATTTTACTTATTTCAATCCTATTTTGTGATTTTTATGGTGTTGCTTTAATTTGATTTGACTGTTTTTATTGTTTTAGAACTGGTACGACCAAATTTTAGCGTTTTACTTTTATTGTTGCATTCCTTTTGTTTTTTATCTCTGTGCGGCACTTTGGAAACGGCTGTGTTTGTAAAATGTGCGATATAAAGAAAGTGGATTTGGGTTTGGACGACTAAGCAAAGAAAAAGCGAGGTTGTCTTACAAAAAATGTCATAAAAAAAAACTCTAAGAAAATAAAAACGATGCAGCTTTAGTCCATGCGTGAGGGAAAACGATAAAATGTTTATTTTTTAATCCCAAATGAGCTTAAATGTGGCTCAGGAGCTGCACAATACCCAGATCTGTCACAAATGGAGGCGGATATTTTATTGTTCGATCATCAGGAAGCATATATTAGCATGCTAGTTGTTGTCGCTTACTCCACTTTTGTTTCTGAAAGCTGTGAAAAGTCTTATAAACTCATCTCAATGAATAACCAGGAAGTTCTAAATGCATAAAGTAAAAGAGGAAGAGCTTTAAACCACTGCAAACTGTTTAAACGGTTCCTACAGTGTCTTAAAAAGTCTTAAAGGTATTTAATGTATGAATTTGGAAATAATACCTTGAAAAGACTTGGAAAAAGTCTCGAAGTTTTATATCTGGGTCTTAAACTGTGTGCAGTTTGTAACTTCTCTGTATCACGTTTCTCCTCATAAGTGTAATTTGTCAAACACCAGTGTTCGGATAAATAACGTCGCCTAAATAAAGAGCGGCGGAAACAATAATTGAGAAGAATAATTTGGTTAAAATCTTCCAAACACATCGTGAAGATCAGGCGCTGCAGAACCACAAGAAACAAGCTGAGCAGAAGAGTAAAATCAGAGAAAATCTGAGCAGAGCACAAGTTTGATTAAAGCCGTTTCTTTTTTTAACGTTGGTTTTTACGTTACCGAGTGACTCATTTCACACTGGAGTTCTGCTGAAGAGACTCTACTCCCCACGTTCATTTGTTTGAGAAATAAATAAACACAAATTCCCAAAGGGTGCTCGCAAATAGTTGCTGAAACGGGCGGGTTTTAACGTTCTGTAATGTTATGGGAGGGTATGTGGGCGGGTCAGGTGGTGTTTTCTCCGTCCTGCATCCAGCACCGCAGTGAGAGACTTTTCCTCTGCAGTGAGAGACTTTTCCTCTGCAGTGAGAGACTTTTCCTCTGCAGTGAGAGACTTTTCCTCTGCAGTGAGAGACTTTTCCTCTGCAGTGAGAGACTTTTCCTCTGCAGTGAGAGACTTTTCCTCTGCAGTGAGAGACTTTTCCTCTGCAGTGAGAGACTTTTCCTCTGCAGTGAGAGACTTTTCCTCTGCAGTGTGAGACTTTTCCTCTGCAGTGAGAGACTTTTCCTCTGCAGTGAGAGACTTTTCCTCTGCAGTGAGAGACTTTTCCTCTGCAGTGAGAGACTTTTCCTCTGCTGTGAGAGACTTTTCCTCTGCTGGATTTGTGATCCAAGAACACAGAGCGCAGCTGAAACCCGGGACACAGTGACCTCGGTTTGATCAAATTAAGGCTATTTTGTGCTAAACTGACATCGGTTGTTTTTTTCATTGTTTATTTCGTTGTTATTGTGCTGTTTAGGGCTCAGGCAGAGCAGAGCCCACAAGTTCAACCTCCCAGTGATTATTATTATTATTTATTTATTATGTATTAGTTTATTTGACAGGGACAATGTGCAAATACAATAAAGATGCTTTACACCAGATTATAGCTGAAGCTCGTTTCCATCTGTCGTCCCTGAGCAGGTGAGAAATATCACACAAGCAACAGAAACAAAACCCATTCACACACTGTGACTATGAATTATTACACAATAAAATTATACATTAAAATCTCACACATCAGACCTGTCACAATTCTTAATGCTGACACAGCTGATTTTTCAATAGTAATTTCTTGACATTAAATGAAAAGTTTTTCATGTCAGAGGAAAGTTTTCAGGTGACTACAAAAAGTGGAAAGAAAAGAACGGAGCATATCGTGTGTTACTAGTTTAAGGCTTAAGACCTGTTATTATTATTGCTGTGTGTTTGTTGTTGTTTGTTGAAAAAAAGATTTGCATCAAAAATAAAGTGCGTCAGTTCGAATGCTTCTAATTTGTGTGTTGATCACGGCTTCGGGCGGGTAACAGATTTAACTTTGATATAATCACAGGTTTACGAGAGCAGGTCTCGCACTGCAAAAAAGGCCTATCAAAAATAAGGAAAAAAATACCAATTTTGAGGTAAAATGCCGTATTTTAAGTGAAATTTTCTGCCAGTGCAGTAAGAAATTTTCACTTACCAGGTTTTCTTAAAACAAGACGAAATACGAATCTTGTTCTAAGCAGAAAACACGAGTTTCATGTATTCATGGCAAGATTTTTACCTTATTTTGAGTATATTTATCCTTGATTTAAGTAATTATTGCTTATTACTGTTTATTTCTTGTATATAACATGTCTTAAACCAAGTTATTATTTCTTAAATAGATACTTGTTTCGAGCCTTCACAATATCTTTACATTTGATCAAATACAACATGAAATCAGTTACATTTGAAGCTGCATTTACTGAAATGTCACATTTTCCACTTTCCCAACATCTCAGAAGTGCCGCACATCTGCACCTAAAAGCCCCGGACACGAGTCTGAGGAACAGATCTGAGCCACAGAAAAGAACTGGTTTGAGAAGGAAGTGAAAGAGGTTTAACCTGGACTGATTTAATATAAAAAGTGCTTAGAATAAGTTGTAATATCTACATAAGATAAATCAGGATGGAATATCTTGAAACAAGTTTTAAAAAAAAAACTCATTTTATCAAGTAAAAAAATCTTAAAATTGATCTTTTAAGATGAATCTGCTTAATTCAAGTCAGTTTAACTTTACTAGCATTTCCTTAAGTCTATGAAATATACCATGAAATAGGTATTAAGTTTTTATATAAATGGTCTTAAAAAAGTCTTAAAATAACTTGAAGAAACCTGTAGCAACCCTGTTAAATGGTCTTAGTTTTGTTTTCATGTTTCCAAGACGGTAAAAGTGAGATCCAGCGCCTTTAACAAGCCGAGGCAGCTGCGATCGGCCCAAACGTCGCCCTCGCTAACAGTTGGTTCAGTGTGAATCAATCCTCTCTGCCGTGTGCATCCAAACACTGCTTAATTGATGCGTTAATCCAGTGACTAAGTAGTGCTCAGCGTGGAGACGAGCCAAAGCAAACCCGCGGCACTACGCCCCCCGCTGGCAGAACGTCTATACCGTATGGATCTGCACAGTGTGAAGGATACAGGAAGAGGACGCGGACGAGATCTTTGACCTCCACGAGACAACTGCACTTAATCGAACTCTCAGCGAGACAATGACGAGGAGTTCTGGGTTTGTTTGGACTAAAGGTGAAGTGGGGCTGTGAAAAGAGTCGAAATTCTGACGCTAAACGCTAATAAAACTGGTATCAAAACAAGTTTTACAACAGTCTTGAGCTGTGTCAGAACAAGTTTAAGAGCACATAGACGAGCATACGCCCATGGACCTGGTTTAGCCCTGGTTTAGCCCTGGTTTAGCCCTGGTTTAGCCCTGGTTTAGCCCTGGTTTAGCTCTGGTTTAGCCCTGGTTTAGACCTGGTTTAGCCCTGGTTTAGCCCTGATTTAGACTTGGTTTAGCCCTGGTTTAGCTCTGGTTTAGGCCTGGTTTAGCTCTGGTTTAGCCCTGGTTTAGCTCTGGTTTAGGCCTGGTTTAGACCTGGTTTAGCCCTGGTTTAGCTCTGGTTTAGGCCTGGTTTAGACCTGGTTTAGAGCTGGTTTAGCTCTGGTTTAGCCCTGGTTTAGCTCTGGTTTAGGCCTGGTTTAGCCCTGGTTTAGCTCTGGTTTAGCTCTGGTTTAGCCCTGGTTTAGCTCTGGTTTAGGCCTGGTTTAGACCTGGTTTAGAGCTGGTTTAGAGCTGGTTTAGCCCTGGTTTAGACCTGGTTTAGCCCTGGTTTAGCCCTGGACCACTGTGGAACCTATATGGACCACTGAGAGATTACACAGATATAAAACTACTTGTCCAGTAAAATGATCTTGCCGCCTGGACAGATACTTTCACTACTTTTAAGTCATTTTCTAACAGATTTAAGTGATATAAAGATATAAAACATTCGATATAAAGCATTAGATCTCGCACTGACAACTGCCGTCTATTTGAACGAATGTGTCAACAAAACCGCCATCTTGGTACAGGCGTAACGCTGCTTTAAATGAACGAACATCAATGAGGAACGAGGCGACATCAGTGTTTCCCACAGACCGAGTCGCACTGTGTGGAGATTAAGATCCAAGATTAGTCCAGGTCCAGTCCTAGCTCAGCTCTGGGTCAGTCCTGGTTTCAGTCCTGGTTTAAGTCAGTCTGGGCTCCAAACGCAACATTTATTATCGTAGGTCTACAAAACCTCCATGAGATGTTTTGCTTTGCTCTTTCGTCTTCTTATTCCACTTGTTCATCTACTGTACAAAAGTCCGGAATCTTCGCTTACTGAAACTTAGACCACGGAAGCCAGTACCAAGATGGCGGTGGTATTAACGCCAAGAGGCTGAACGCGAAATCTACCCTTCGATATCTATTCTTAGTATCCAGCCTTGTAGCAGTAGCATTAGCGTAGGAAAGAGTACACACAGGCAGGTTTATATGTTTTGTTTTAGAAAACCTTCCCATAAAAGATAAACTGTGTAAAGTTGGAGATGTTTTGTTTGGAATGTTCCGCAGTACGGCATTAAACCTTTCTCTCTTCATGGAAACCAAACCAGACCAGGTTACAGGTCAGATCTGTGTCAGAACGCCTGTTTTTTCTGGGGGGTTTTCAGCTCTAAAACCACCTGTAACAGAACAAATAAAAGGTAGAGCCGAAAAGGTAAAGAACGCCAGAAAAGTTAATGCACTTTTTAGTTTAAGTACCTAAAGTTCGACCCTAAAGATGTATTTTTTCATTTATTCTCCCAGAAGTGTAGCTCGTTTTTTCAGGTCAGATCTTCACAAACCTTCACCGTGATCTCCAAACACAAAACCTGAACGTGCGCTCGCCCCGACCCCGTTATTGTGTTAAATAATTATTTGACTTAACACTGAAGGAGCGAACTTTAAACTTTAAACTTCTGGCCTCTTTAAGGAGATTTTGAGTCGCCGCGGAGACCATAAAGGGGTCGCAGTACGGGACATTGTGATGGTGAGAGGCTGGAGGAGATGAAAATCAATAAGAGTCGTATGTAAGGACGTAAACGGCGCTGGAATCGGTCCCGAGACGTAATTAAAGACGGTTTGGGCGCTCGGACTCGTGACCTGGTTTTGGAGGTTTGTGTGGACGAGCGAGAGGCAAAAAAGAAGAGAAAACGAGGTGCAAAAGGGTTAAAGGACGAGAGGGAGGGAGGAGAGGAGGAAAGGTAGGGATGGAGGAAAGGAGGAGGGGGTGTGAGAGGAAAAGGGAGGAGGAGAGAAAGGGAAAGAGGAGAAGTTAAGAGAAGGGAAAGAGGGAGAGGGAGGAACAAGGAGAGAAAAGGGGGTGTGAGAGGAAGAGGGAGGACAGAAGGAGGGATGGAGGAGAGAAAGAGGGAGAGCGAGGAAAGGTGAAGGTAGAGAGGAAAGAGAGGGAGGGAAAGAGGGAAGGAGGGAGAGAAAAAGTGTGAGAGAAAGAAAGAAAGATCGACAAAGAGAAAAAGAGGAGTGTGAGAGAGGGACGAGGAGAGAAAGAGGGAGGGACAAGGAGAAAAAGAGTGTGAGAAAGGGAGGAGAAAGAGGAAGGGAGGGAGGGACAGGGAGAGAAAAGGCTATAAGAGAGAGAGGAGGAGAGAAAGAGGGAGGGACAAGGAGAGAAAGAGGAGTGTGAGAGAGAAATGAGAAAGAGGGAGGAAGGGACAAGGAGAAAAAGAGTGTGAGAAAGGGAGGAGGAGAGAAAGAGGGAGGGACAAGGAGAAAAGAGGGTGAGTGGGAGTAGGAAAGAAAGAGGGAGAGAGAGGACAAGGAGGTGAGAGAGAGGTAAAGGGAGAGAGGGAGGGAGAAAGAGAGGGGAAGGAGAAAGGGAAGGGAGAGAGAACGAGGGATGGAGGGGGGACAAGGAAAGAAAGGGGGATGTGAGAGGGAGGAGGAGAGAAAGAGGGAGAGGGAGGAGAGGTGAAGGTAGAGAGGAAAAAGAGAGGGAAGGAGAAGAGAAAGAGGGAAGGATGGAGAGGGAGGAACAAGGAGAGAAAGAGGAGTGTGAGAGAGGGATGAGAAAGAGGGAGGAAGGGATCAAGGAGAAAAATGGTGAGAGGGAGGGAGAGGAGTAGGAAAGACAGAAGGAGAGAGAGACAAGGGGGTGAGAGAGAGGGAGAAAAAGGGGGAGGGAGAGAGGGAGGACGGAGGGAAGGAGGAGAGAGCGAGGGACGGAGGCGGGCAGAGAAAAAGGGTGAAAGAGATGGAGGGACGAGGAGAGAAAAAAGGAGAGGGAGGTAAGACAGAAAAGGGGTGAGAGAGAGGGCGAGATGACGGGAGGAGAGAAAGAGGGGGAGGGACAAGGGGAGAAAGGGGGTGAGCGAGAGGGAGGGGTGAAGGGAGAGAAGAGAGGAGAGAGGGGGCGAAAGAGAGAGGGAGAGTGGACGGAAGGAGGAGAGAAAGCGAGGGAGGTGAGGGCTGGAAAGAGAAAGCGGGAGGTAGGGGAGAAAGAAGAGAAGTTGATACTGAGGTTGAGGTAGAAAGGATAGAGAGATGGGGGGAGAAAGAGGGAGCAGGAGGACATATAAAGAGTGAGGGAAGAGGAGAGAGAGGGAGGTTAGAGACTTGTGAGAGAGAGAGAAAGAAAGAGAGGAGAAGGAGAGTTTGGAAAAGGGAGAGAGGAGAAAGGGTGAGATAGAAAGAGAGGACGGGTTAGACAGATGAGTGAGAAAGAGAGAGAGAGAGAGAGAGGAGGAGAGAAGTGAAGGAGGAAGTGATGAAGCACTACTGCCCCCAAGTGGAGAAACAGGAGAACAGAGTTGGACGGCCGAGATCTGAGGGAAAGACAAAAATGGACGGATTAAAAATGGTTTTCCAAGGACTAAATGTTGTTTTATCAAAAAAAAAACACAAACTATGACGGGAAAACCTGTGGAAAACAGTTATCAGGACAAATATTTTTACAATTTGCCAAAAAATACAACAGTTACACACAAACTGCAGGAAGTGGTTTAACCTTAAAGACTCCAGTTCACTCAGTCACCACGTTTTTAAACACAGTCACATTTGAAATGACTTTTTAACTTTCTTAATCTTTAACGTCTTAATTTAGGAGATGGATGCGTTTTTATTTCTTTTATCTGCACTGATGGATTGCACTTCATTTCGTTAAACTATGTGCAATGACAAATAAAGTTATTATTATTTCATTACCAGACAAGTCCAGAACTCCATCTCTGTGTATTTTTTATATAGACAGACTTAAACACACAGTTTTATATAAAGACAGGCTTAAACACACAGTTTTATATAAAAATAGACTTAAACACAGTTTTATATAAAGATAAACTTAAACACACAGTTTTATATAAAGATAGACTTAAACACAGTTTTATATAAAGACAGGCTTAAACACACAGTTTTATATAAAAATAGACTTAAACACACAGTTTTATATAAAAATAGACTTAAACACAGTTTTATATAAAGACAGGCTTAAACACACAGTTTTATATAAAAATAGACTTAAACACAGTTTTATATAAAGACAGGCTTAAACACACAGTTTTATATAAAAATAGACTTAAACACACAGTTTTATATAAAGATAAACTTAAACACACAGTTTTATATAAAGATAGACTTAAACACACAGTTTTATATAAAGATAGGCTTAAACACAGTTTTATATAAAAAAGGGGCTTAAACACAGTTTTATATAAAAAAGGGGCTTAAACACAGTTTTATATATAAAAAAAATAGGCTTAAACACACAGTTTTATATAAAAATAGGCTTAAACACACAGTTTTATATAAAAATAGGCTTAAACACACAGTTTTATATAAAAATAGGCTTAAACACACAGTTTTATATAAAGATAGGCTTAAACACACAGTTTTATATAAAAATAGGCTTAAACACACAGTTTTATATAAAAATAGGCTTAAACACACAGTTTTATATAAAAATAGGCTTAAACACACAGTTTTATATAAAGATAGACTTAAACACACAGTTTTATATAAAAATAGGCTTAAACACACAGTTTTATATAAAGATAGACTTAAACACACAGTTTTATATAAAGATAGACTTAAACACACAGTTTTATATAAAGATAGACTTAAACACACAGTTTTATATAAAGATAGACTTAAACACACAGTTTTATATAAAGATAGACTTAAACACAGTTTTATATAAAGATAGGCTTAAACACACAGTTTTATATAAAGATAGACTTAAACACACAGTTTTATATAAAAAAGGGGCTTAAACACAGTTTTATATAAAGATAGACTTAAACACACAGTTTTATATAAAGATAGACTTAAACACACAGTTTTATATAAAGATAGACTTAAACACACAGTTTTATATAAAAATAGGCTTAAACACACAGTTTTATATAAAAATAGGCTTAAACACACAGTTTTATATAAAGATAGACTTAAACACACAGTTTTATATAAAGATAGACTTAAACACACAGTTTTATATAAAAATAGGCTTAAACACACAGTTTTATATAAAAATAGGCTTAAACACACAGTTTTATATAAAGATAGACTTAAACACACAGTTTTATATAAAAATAGGCTTAAACACACAGTTTTATATAAAAATAGGCTTAAACACACAGTTTTATATAAAAATAGGCTTAAACACACAGTTTTATATAAAGATAGACTTAAACACACAGTTTTATATAAAAATAGGCTTAAACACACAGTTTTATATAAAGATAGACTTAAACACACAGTTTTATATAAAGATAGACTTAAACACACAGTTTTATATAAAGATAGGCTTAAACACAGTTTTATATAAAAATAGGCTTAAACACAGTTTTATATAAAAATAGGCTTAAACACACAGTTTTATATAAAAATAGGCTTAAACACACAGTTTTATATAAAAATAGGCTTAAACACACAGTTTTATATAAAAATAGGCTTAAACACACAGTTTTATATAAAGATAGGCTTAAACACAGTTTTATATAAAAATAGGCTTAAACACAGTTTTATATAAAAAGGGGCTTAAACACACAGTTTTATATAAAGATAGACTTAAACACACAGTTTTATATAAAGATAGACTTAAACACACAGTTTTATATAAAGATAGACTTAAACACACAGTTTTATATAAAGATAGACTTAAACACACAGTTTTATATAAAGATAGACTTAAACACACAGTTTTATATAAAGATAGACTTAAACACACAGTTTTATATAAAGATAGACTTAAACACACAGTTTTATATAAAGATAGACTTAAACACACAGTTTTATATAAAGATAGACTTAAACACACAGTTTTATATAAAAATAGGCTTAAACACACAGTTTTATATAAAGATAGACTTAAACACACAGTTTTATATAAAAATAGGCTTAAACACACAGTTTTATATAAAGATAGACTTAAACACACAGTTTTATATAAAGATAGACTTAAACACACAGTTTTATATAAAGATAGGCTTAAACACACAGTTTTATATAAAAAAAGGGGCTTAAACACAGTTTTATATAAAAAGGGGCTTAAACACAGTTTTATATATAAAAAAAGGGGCTTAAACACAGTTTTATATAAAAAGGGGCTTAAACACAGTTTTATATATAAAAAAAAAGGGGCTTAAACACACAGTTTTATATAAAGATAGACTTAAACACACAGTTTTATATAAAGATAGACTTAAACACACAGTTTTATATAAAGATAGGCTTAAACACAGTTTTATATAAAAAAAAAAGGGGCTTAAACACAGTTTTATATAAAAAGGGGCTTAAACACAGTTTTATATATAAAAAAAGGGGCTTAAACACACAGTTTTATATAAAGATAGACTTAAACACACAGTTTTATATAAAGATAGGCTTAAACACACAGTTTTATATAAAAATAGGCTTAAACACACAGTTTTATATAAAAATAGGCTTAAACACACAGTTTTATATAAAGATAGACTTAAACACACAGTTTTATATAAAGATAGACTTAAACACACAGTTTTATATAAAAATAGGCTTAAACACACAGTTTTATATAAAGATAGGCTTAAACACAGTTTTATATAAAGATAGACTTAAACACACAGTTTTATATAAAGATAGACTTAAACACACAGTTTTATATAAAAATAGGCTTAAACACACAGTTTTATATAAAAAAAAGGAGCTTAAACACAGTTTTATATAAAAAAGGAGCTTAAACACAGTTTTATATAAAGATAGGCTTAAACACACAGTTTTATATAAAAAAGGGGCTTAAACACAGTTTTATATAAAAAGGGGCTTAAACACAGTTTTTATATAAAAAAGGGGCTTAAACACAGTTTTATATAAAAAAGGGGCTTAAACACGGCCGTCCAATCAGATTTTTATCATGTGAAGCAAAGAATCTCATTGGTCAACATAATTTACCAGCAAAATCCCGTTTCTTTCTTCTCAGATTCACAGTTTAGACAGTTTAGTGCTTCGCTCATTGATTCTACAGAAATCAGCCACATTTTTCAGTCCCCTGTGACATTTATTCATATTATTTTTTTCATTTTTTCCCCTCTTCAGCAGCCACATTTGTTTATAGACCGTGCATGTCCCTGACTGGCTAATCCACCTGTCAATCACTCCCATCTGGACTCATTTATCTCACAAAAACCCCAAACATCTTCGAAATCTAGTTAATGGTGAATTGGTGAAAAGTGATACTGGGTTTAAATCATTAAATATGAACAAAACCAAATGTACAGAGCTTAACAAATGTATTAGAGCACCTGTCATGAAAAGAAAAAAAAACATAAATAACTTCATAGTTTATCAAAAACTTAAGAAAATGACCAATTGGAATAACAAAATAGTCCTTTTTGACAAATAATAACCAAAAATGTGAATATTTGGCGCAGATCACAGCTGCACTCTCGCCGCTTTGTTTTTATGTCGTTTTGCAAAGTCTCTTTTGTTATTGAGTTACAAATAGTTTCTCGCTGTTCCCAGAGACTTGATTTGGATGATCATTTTTGGAAAACATTAACTATAAAAAAAAATATGGCTAAAGATCTGGTTTTGATAAAAAGATCTTGCGTATTCTGGAGGATTAAACATTACAGAAACATAAACAGATATTTTGTTAAATTATAGCAGCAGCAGGAAACACCTTATACTAGAATTGTTAAGCTCTGTATAATATTTCACTCAAGCAGAAGCTGAACAATTTGGGGTGGATGACAAATTAAAATAAACAGCAAAACTACTGAAAAAGTTGACTGCAGTAAAGTCCTTGGAATCCACATCGACTATTTAACAAAGAAACTCTCGAAATACGTAGGTTTACTTTTCAAATTAAGACATTTCCTTCCCCTCGACGCTCTTCTCACTTTGGGCTTTATTTGCACCCGAATCTAAATTATTCCAGTGAGATTTGGTGAAACATTTATCCAAGTTATCTGCAAGAGCCACAGATCCTACAAAAGAAAACTGTACGAGGCAAGTTTAAGCCCCTCTGACCCTCTTTTCTACAAATACAAACTTCTGAAACTCGCCCGGTGCGATTTATTCCACAAAGCCTGAATAAAGTACAACGTGGAGAAGAAAATTAAAGTGTAGTTTCAGTTTGGGATGTCGGGGCCTCGGGTTTGGAATGAGCTGCGCAGAAAAGTTTTCTTCATCTTGACTTATTTTTAAAAGGAAAGTAAAACTAGAACTTAATAGAACAAGAGCTCCTCCAGCGGGGCAAAATACGCCCGTACTTTGAATTATTGTATATAGAATTAAGTTAGAATTTGTCAAACCTAGTTAAAGATGAATTGTTGGTGCAGTTTGGAAGTTTGACATTCCTAGGTGAGACGGTTGTCGAGTTAGAGCGCGGACAAGAAATTGTCCACAGACAGACAGACGGACAGACGGACAGACAGACGGACGGATAATCAATAGGGAAATCTGGCTCTTGCAGTAGGAGTATGAGTATGACATCATCACATTCTAGAATCGGAATTCCACCAATCAGATTGCAGCAACAGAACTTAAAGACACTACAAAGCTTTAATGTGTCCACAGACGGATAGACGGACGGACGGACGGACAGCGCCATACCATAATACGTCCCGTTTTATCACGGGCGTATAAAAACACACTGAACTAAAACCTCGTTCAGCTGACGGCTTCCAAACTATATTTAATATTATTATTATTTCCTGTAAAACCCAGAGAGTTTAATGTAAAAAATTGTCTCTTGACCTCTTCTAATAACAGGAAAAGTGTTTTAATCATGAGTTAAACGGGCAGATAACAGTATGTGGGTCATTTTGTAACGTAATTTTAACGTAATTTCCAACTTCAGGCGTGTTTCATTTACGCAATGTAGTCACTAAATTGTTCTTAATCTTTCTTTACTGTATATTTCTGTCATTTTGTAATAAAGAAAGAAAGAAAATAAATAGATACACACACCGATAACCAGACCTACATCCTCACACTGTACTACAGTATTTATTGTAGTAGTTGCAGTATCATAGTGTATTCTGGGACCAAGGTTCCCACTGTTTTTCACTGACCAAATTTCAAAACTTTTCCATGACTTTTCCATGACCTAAAGTGAATTTTCCATGACTTTTCCATGACCTAAAGTGAATTTTCCATGACTTTTCCATGACCTAAAGTGAATTTTCCATGACTCTACGGCGCCTGCATGTGCAGAACTGAGCACTTTTAGGGCTAAATATGAAATGTGAACCCTTTCCACTCACTTTATAGTTTGGTTTATAGTTTTTTTTTTAACATTCAAAATCCTGTCAGTGAATTTATTGTGTCGCTTTTAAACAAAACAGCTTATTATGTTTGTCCTGCTGGAACGGCTGGAGCATAAGTTCGGAAATAATCATAAAAGCCTAATGAGAACTTAACAGAACGCTGGAGGTGCATGAGAGATACTAAAATTCCATGACTTTTCCAGGCGTGGAAAATGACATGTTCAATTTCCATGACTTTTCCAGGATTATTTTTAAAAGGACGGTAAAACTGGAGCTTCTAGAAAAACACAACGAACTAAAACCCCGTTCAGATGACGGCTTTGAAACAATTACTGAACATATTTCAGACTTACCTGTAAAATCAAGAGAGGGTTTAATGTAAACACTGAATCTTGATCTCATGTAGTAACAGGGAAAGTGTTTTATGACTTAAACAGGTAGATATCAGTGTGTAGGTCATTTTGTAACGTAATTTTAACGTAATTTTAATTGCTATGAGCCCCATTCATAAGCCAAGGCCGACTTCTGGGGTGTCCCAATTAGAAAGTGTATTTGCTAAATTATGCTTCATATTTTTTTACTGTATATTTTTGTCATTTCGTAATAAATAAATAAAGATATAAGAATAGACACACACACCGATGACCAGACCTACATCTTCATACAGCACTGAAGTGAGTATTCTGGACCCAGGGAGGGATTTTCACACAATATTAAGTAAAAAAAAAAAGCAGCTCATTGAGTTTATTGTTATTTCACAATAATTCTGTTACACAAAATCAACAAGTCGCATTAACACTGGTAAAAATGCAGAGAAAATGCATTTATTTTATTAAGAAGTGTATAAAATTACAAATCAGTCGTTTAGTGACATCTGAAAAAATGATCACATTATAAATGAAAATTATTTGGTCGCACATTTGTTGCATAAAGTCGGTTAAAGTGCATGTCACAGGTTCCACTAATTTCTCTAAAACACAATTTTCACAAGACGAGATTAGGTCCACGAGAACGAGACGAGATATAATATATATCTACATAATATATACATAATTTGTGATAAATAATAATGGGTGTGCCTCCATTTCACAGTTTTGACTTTTAAACGTTATTTTCGAATACCTTAGTGGTCATTGTTTTGCTGCTTTTAGAGACAACTTCTCTTTTATTTGTCCAAGTCAAAGGTGAATTCAGGGGAAGTGTGTGTGTGTGTGTGTGCATGACAGGGATTGGGAATAATTACTTTTTTTCAGTAACAGGTAACCTAACTAATGAGTTTTTCTATCATAACACCCGTTAGCCACCACATGCCAAACAGGAAGTGCTCCAGGAGGCTCTTCGGCTCCTTCTCTCCCTTTTTCCCACTGACTCACACTGGGATTTTATCGCTCGTCTCTCTGGACCTGCTGCTGTGGCCTCGACATTTTGGTCTTAAAATGTTCGTATGAACCTGCGACACAGGATCCTGAGGGGTTTTCTTTGCTATTTTGTCCATTTAAAAAATTCCTCTTCATAACATGGACCTGGCTCCAGATTCGCTCCTGTAGCCGTGGCAGCCGGAGCCTCATTTGAGCGACGCTGACGCTGTGGAGACGTCACACTCACTTAGTCCACTTTTCTATACGCTCTATGGTCCTGGCTGCGCCTTACTGAAGCTACTCATTTGTTGTGAGATGTGAGTGTAACTCCTGTGTGCAGAGTGTGTGTGGTGTGAGCTCACCTGGGGCAGGTGCTTCTGAATGAGCCCGCAGAGAGTACAGGTGTGTGTGTGTGTGTGTGTGAGAGAGCGTTTACACTGAAACAAATCACCTTATCAGCATATTAGCATATTGGAAATGATTTGCGTCCTCACATGTCGTGTCTGGATCGCCAGAAACACTAGTCACATGACTGGGTTGGCGACACCACGTGGACGGTAAAAACAAGGAGCAGAGCGGCGCGTTTCTATGGAAGTTGCAGCAACCAAAGAAAATGGCAAGCGTCTTTTCATGGACCGACGCTGTTTCGTGTTTGTTTAAACTGTTTCCCGCAATAGCGTCACATGCCCGATGTCACAAACCCAAAGAATCAGGAAGGCACACGTCACAGTGGCGTGGTCCAATCAGAACGGCAGCTAGAGCTCTTACGTCAGCGTATCAACGTTTTCACTCGTCCACACGGTGCCAGATCAGATCCGTACTCGGGCAAATATGTGGGAGCTGGCGTATCCAGATTGTTCGGTATCTGGAGCTGTTTTCCATGGGATTAGTGTCGACGACCACTGCATCCGCAAGGAAAACGACTCGAATACGACGAGTGTGGACGGGGCCTGTGCGTCTGTGTGTAAGTCTGGTGAAGTGAATGAGAATACAGTGACCGGGGCGAGTTATGGAGCAGGTGCCTTGTCATTTACGTGCACTGCAGCAAATAAAGCCACAAAACTCTGGAGCAACAAACTGCAGCGCTTCCTGGGCTCACGACAACACCGAAGTTCAGAATAGAAAACGTCCTTTGTGCAGAACGTTTCACAATATATAAATAAATCTTTCCATCATCATGGAGACCAAACCAGACCAAGTTACAGGTCAGATCTGTGGAGAGGCGACTCTGCTCGCAATTTGTTTTTTTTAGGTATTTTTGAGCTAAAACCACCTGGAATTGAATAAATGTAAAGTAAAGCTGTTTAAAGTCACACAACATGAGAACATCATGAAAACCTGTACTATGCATTTTAAGTTCAGTTTTTCCTTTGCGTTTTTTGTGGGGGTTTTGTTTTTTGAGGTCAGATTCCCGCTAACCGCTCACTGACCTCCCACAACTTCTTGGCCAGAGCGTCGTCTCTGCTTTTGGTCGACCCTTGAGCCACGGCGCAGCCCGAGAAGTACCTGAAACACAAGGAACAATTCTCAGCCCACTGAAGCAGGGCTCTACGTTAACTTTTTTTTTCAGGAGCACACGTGCCCCTAAGTTAAAAAGGAGCACAGAAAAAATGGGGGCACAAGTAGGTTTTCGTTTTGAACACCAACACCAACACTAAATAAATTATATACAAAAAAAAAAAGAATTATGACTGTACTTTTCCTGCATGATCGCAATGTTTTTATAAATATATCTTCATTTATCTGGTTAATATTTAGACTTAAAATAAGCCAAACAAACTGTACTGCACTTAAACACTCTGTGGCCCTTTTTGGACCTTCACCCACAGTTTAAGAACCTCTTCTTTAAGAGAACTTCCACTGGCACTTTACACAAAACTGCTTCAAAGTGAATAAAGTGTGCAGGATTTTTAAACCTGTATTTTCAAATTCCAAACTGGAGTTACATTCTCGTTTTAAAGTGGTATTTAGCCTCTGCACATTTACCAAACCAAACGCACATTGTGACAAACGGATTTATTTGGCATTTGGCACAGGCTGCAGAGAGAAGCCCCGCAGGCCCCCGCAGGCCCCCGCACACCGGGATGAGTTTATTGGCGACAGCAGCGGCCTTAATGAAAAATGACCGCACTCAGTATTCAGACCTTGAGTCCATGACAAGACAGAGTCCAAATGCGCTCGAGTCCAAGACAAGACCAAGACAAAGCTCTCGCTTTAGAGAAGGAAGTCCAGCGGTGTGGGGGTGTCTACTGAGAGGTGGGACAGGTGTGGGTCCTGTCCTGCTGTGGTGGGGCAGGTGTGGGTCCTGCTGTGGTGGGACAGGTGTGGGTCCTGTCCTGCTGTGGTGGGGCAGGTGTGGGTCCTGTCCTGCTGTGGTGGGGCAGGTGTGGGTCCTGCTGTGGTGGGGCAGGTGTGGGTCCTGCTGTGGTGGGGCAGGTGTGGGTCCTGCTGTGGTGGGGTAGGTGTGGGTCCTGCTGTGGTGGGACAGGTGTGGGTCCTGCTGTGGTGGGACAGGTGTGGGTCCTGCTGTGGTGGGACAGGTGTGGGTCCTGCTGTGGTGGGACAGGTGTGGGTCCTGCTGTGGTGGGACAGGTGTGGGTCCTGCTGTGGTGGGGCAGGTGTGGGTCCTGCTGCGGTGGGGCAGGTGTGGGTCCTGCTGCGGTGGGACAGGTGTGGGTCCTGCTGCGGTGGGACAGGTGTGGGTCCTGCTGCGGTGGGGCAGGTGTGGGTCCTGCTGTGGTGGGGCAGGTGTGGGTCCTGCTGTGGTGGGGCAGGTGTGGGTCCTGTCCTGCTGTGGTGGGGCAGGTGTGGGTCCTGCTGTGGTGGGGCAGGTGTGGGTCCTGCTGTGGTGGGGCAGGTGTGGGTCCTGCTGTGGTGGGGTAGGTGTGGGTCCTGCTGTGGTGGGACAGGTGTGGATCCTGCTGTGGTGGGACAGGTGTGGGTCCTGCTGTGGTGGGACAGGTGTGGCTCCTGCTGCGGTGGGGCAGGTGTGGGTCCTGCTGCGGTGGGGCAGGTGTGGGTCCTGCTGCGGTGGGGCAGGTGTGGGTCCTGCTGTGGTGGGGTAGGTGTGGGTCCTGCTGTGGTGGGACAGGTGTGGGTCCTGCTGTGGTGGGACAGGTGTGGGTCCTGCTGTGGTGGGACAGGTGTGGGTCCTGCTGTGGTGGGGTAGGTGTGGGTCCTGCTGTGGTGGGACACGTGTGGGTCCTGCTGTGGTGGGGCAGGTGTGGGTCCTGCTGCAGGGCGCGCCTCGTTTAAGGGGGCGTGGGTGTGTTTTGAAGCGGAGTTTGTTCGTATGAGTGATATCAGCCACACGCGGAGCTCGTGTGCTGGAGTCGGTCGGAGGTGTCATGTTGCGCTCGCGCTGGGAAACGTGCATTTAGAAAGTTTCACTCGTCATGTTACGTCTGTGCAGCTCCTTATTGTGGCTACAGAAGCACTCGCACAGATGCGCCTGTTTTCTTTTCCACGTTCGCACACCGAAATATTTACTCGCAAATGCGACTGAAATGGGCGCACTGTAGAGCCCTGGTCTTAGTCTTGGTTTAGTCCGCGGCTGAGCCCCGGGCTCTGCGACCGCGTTTAGTCCTGGTTTAGTCCTAGTCCTGGTTTAGTCCGCGGCTGAGCTTCGGGCAAAACCAGAAGTAAACGTAAGCATTATAGTGATATGATATGTCAGAATTCATATCGAGTTTCGAAAATATCTCGATATATTTTAAATATCGAGATATCGCCCACCCCTAGTCTGAAATATTCATGAATAACGCAATTTTCCTGCTCCTGTGTTAGACGTCCCGATGACGGTCAAAACTGTAGACTGACGAGTGGGGTCATATAGGGCTTTTCAACTAAACTACCGGTACAGCTCAGCACGGCTCAGGACGGCACTACATGGTGAAGCTTTTCCATGCAGTCGTTACCATCAGGAAGTGGGTGGAGCAGCAGGGTCGACACTGCCGTAATGTCATTTTTAGGCAACATTATTAGTCTCACACTGTCAGTACAGTAAACACAATTTCCGTTGTTTATCCTGTTGACGTGTTCAGGGCTCTACACTAACTTTTTTTTCAGGAGCACATGTGCCCTTAATTCAAAAATATTAGGAGCACAGAAAAAAAATGGGGGCACAAATAGGTTTTCGTTTTAAACGATTATTACAGTGCAGAACTTGCACATACAACACCAACACTGAATAAATTTAATACAGAAAACAAAATAATTATGACTGTACTTTTCCTGCATGATCGCAATGTTTTTCTAAATATATCTTCATTTATCTGGTTAATATTTAGACTTAACCTCCTGAGACCCGAGCTTTTGTCTGGTGTGCATTTTTCATTTCTTCTTGCTATTTGGGATAAGTAGGACCTACTAAGTAAGTCTTCTGTATGACACCATTGGTTAAAAAATGTAAAAACATTAAAATGTATAAATAAATTACAAAAAACAAACAAACAGCAATTAGCTGTTTATTTCAAGCCCTAAACCTGCCAAATCTGACGTAGGTCGACCGTAAGTGGGTTGGGGTTCAGTGAGTGAGGTTAAAAACACACAAAAAGGCCTGAAAATGTGGTCCACAGTTTTAAATTTTTTCTGGTTTTCATTCGTTACAAAAAAAGTAGAGGTGCAAAAAGTGGAGACAGGCAGCAGTTTCCCTATAGCAGCAGAAACGTCCAGCAATTTATAACTGTAAACTCATCTAAATATTCCCAAGTTTACCTAACAACATGTACAATCAATAATATAACACAGTCCCAATGTCTTCAAACGAGGACATGACATTTACTGATGCTCTCGTCTGCTGTGGTCAATAAAATGTGTCAAATTTTAATGCCAAATGAAGATACATTAAGATACATGAAGAGACATTATTGTACATAAATACATTGGTTTTATTCATAAATTTTGCATCTAAACTTTACCATGCAGTTTTTTTTTTTACTTTCGGGAGCTGCTGTAGAGGTTTTTAGTTGATTATAGGTGAAAGTTTAAAATATTTGAAAATCATGGTGCTAAGAGGCAAAAATGTAATGTCCTCGTATGGGGCCACAGGGTCTCAAGAGGTTAAAATAAGTCAAACAAACTGTACTGCACTTAAACACTCTGTGGCCCTTTTTGGACCTTCACCCACAGTTTAAGAACCTCTTCTTTAAGAGAACTTCCACTGGCACTTTACACAAAACTGTTTCAAGGTGAAAAACGTAGGTAGGATTTTTAAACCTGTATTTTTAAACCTGTATTGAATGGTGGGGCAGGTGTGGGTCCTGCTGCGGTGCTGCTCCTCGGTTAAGGGGGCGTGGGTGTGTTTTGAAGCTGAGTTTGTTCGTATCAGTGATATCGGCCACACGCGGAGCTCGTATGCTGGGGTCATGCACGGTTCGGTTGTGCTCGCGCTGGGCGTGCTGCGCTTTAGGTGCGATCCAGGCTTGGGCACGATTCTAAAGTCCTAGTGTGAGTTTGCCCCTAATGTTTGACACATGTAGAATGTTTAACTCGTCACGTTAGGTCTGTGCGCAGTTCTCCTTATTGTGGCTGCAGAAGCACTCGCACATGTGCGCCTGTTTTGTTTACCACGTTCGCACAATGAAATATTTACTCGCAAATGCGAGTGAAATGGGCGCACTGTAGAGCCCTGCTTAAAGAGGGGGGAATTTTACTTCTGTGGGGTAATAACTACTAACACAGTTCACTCAGGCACAGTTCACATTTAGTGTAGTTCAAAGTCGGGGCTGCGAGTCCATCTTATTCCTCCGAGGGGTTCTAATACAGGACTAATACAGGTCTAAACCAGATTTAAACCAGGTCTAAACCAGGACTAATATAGGGCTAAACCATGTCTTATTACTAAACAAAGTCTGACCCAGGTCTAAACCAAAAGTAAACCAGGACTAAACTAGGTCTAAACCAGGTCTACACCAGTTTTAAATAAGGTCTAAATCAAGATTAATTGAGGTCTAATACACATGTGACCTCAAAGTCGTGAACTGCGTCTGGACCTCAGTGAATGAGGTTCTATAGAGTTCACTAAAGAGTGCAGGTCAGTGTAGTGTTTGGGGTTTAGGGCCTAGGATGGACATTCAGACACTTCCAATGTAATTATTGACATTCAGCATTGTGTAACTATGGCAACGCACTCATGTCCATATAAGGAAAGATTCACCTGGCGTCACCTGGCAACACGTTCCGTCAGACATTCTATTTCTTTGTGACATCATCAAGAGTCTCTTATAAAGCTTTATATACTTATATAAAGCTTTATATAAGTATATGAGGGTGACACAGGTCCAGAGAAACTCACTTCAACTCAGACCTTCGACTGATACACAACTACGCAACTCGCAGAAACAAAGATGTCCAAAGCCTGGGGTGATTACACGTCTGAAGACGACAAACTCCTCTACAGCCAGGAGTTCAACCTGATGGAGGAGCAGGAGGAAACACCAACCAACACACAGCCCTCTGGACCCCCTGTGGTCCACAACTTTCTAACTCTGGAAGAGTTAGAAAGAGACTACCTAGGACCTCAAAATCAACAGAGGTCTAAGGAGGAAGACGAGAAGGGCATGACTTTTGTCATGTCTCAACTCCAAACTGCCTCCAAAGCCTTTCAGGACAGAACCAGAGAGGAGCATCTTCTCAAACAACTGGAGGAGAAGGACGCTGCAATACGAGATCTCCAAACTGCACTGGACACAGTGAAAGAGGAGAATCAGGGTCTGACGAAACAGGTTGCAGATGGTCACAATTTGGTGGAGGAAATCAAGAGACAGTCCCACCAAAAATCTGAAGAGTGGGAGCTGGAAAAGCAAAGCCTTTGTCTGCAACTGGACAACTGTAAGGAACAGGTCCAAAAGATGGAGAAAGCGCTGAACAAAGCACTAAACAAAGGGCTGAACAAGTCTGACCAAAACCTGAACCAGCTCACAGAGCAGCTCCAGAGGACTCAGGAAGAACATGCCCTGCTAGAGGAAAACCACTGTGAGCAAGAGCAGGTGCTGAGGACAACTGAGGCAGAGCACAGCCTACTGGTCCAGAGGAACAGTTCTCTGGAGCAGGAGCTGAAGGACTCCGAAGAACAGCTCAATCTGGTGAAGGAAACATGTGGTGCTCTGCAGGAGAAGCTGACCAAAACTCAGAACCAGTGCACTCTGCAGGACGAAAGGTGTGTGGCACTATACCAGGCACTGAAGAGGTCTAAAGAGCAGTGCGCCCTGCAGGAAAAAACATGCAGTGCGCTGGAGCAGGGCTTGAAAACATCACAGGAACAGCACGTCCTGCAGGAACAGCACTGTATGGCACTGGAGCTCAATCTTAAGAACGCAGAAGAACAGCTCAATCTGGTGAAGGAAACATGTGGTGCTCTGCAGGAGAAGCTGACCAAAACTCAGAACCAGTGCACTCTGCACTGCAGTGCACTCACGTGTGTGGGGCTATACCAGGCACAGAAGAGGTCTGAAGAGCAGTGCGCCCTGCAGGAAAAAACATGCTGTGCGCTGGAGCAGGAGCTGCTGAAAACTAAGAAGGAGCGAATTCTGCAAGAAGAAAAGCACATGGAAGTTGAACAGGCACTTCACAGATCTGAGGAACAGTGCAACCTGCTGGACAAGCGCTGTATTGTACTCAAAGAGGAGTTAAAAACTTCTGAAGAGCAGCGCACCCTGCAGGAAGCAAGGTGTATAACACTGGATCAGGTGCTTAAGAGAACAGAGGAAGAGCGCACCCTGCAGGGTAAGAGGTGCAGCGCTCTGGAGGAGGACCTGAAGAAGTCCACAGAACAGTGCTCCCTGCTGGCCGACATGAGCAGGGCACTGGACCAGGAGCTGCAGAGCAAAAACAGGAAGTGGTACAGGAGGTTCTTCTGCCACTAAATCCTCATCACCTGAATTCATTTTCAGCATAAATAAAACATTAGCATAACAAAAACTGAATGTAGTGTTTTGTGTTTTGATGAAAGATTAAAATTATTATCCTTATCAAGTCTACAACAGATCTTAATTGCAGTTACATGATGAACTGAGTGTTGTGGAGCAGATTTTGGAGCAAAAATATGAAGGTTCACATGAGGATAAAATAAACCATCTTTTTTTCTTTTCTTTTTTTTTTAACCTTTATTTACCCAGGAAAGTCCCATTGAGATTACTAATCTCTTTTTCAAGGGAGTCCTGCCATGCACACATCACTTTCACACTTTCCATCTTAAAGCAGGGCTCTACACTAACTTTTTTTTTCAGGAGCACACGTGCCCCTAAGTCAAAAATTTTAGGAGCACAGAAAAAAAATGGGGGCACAACTAGGTTTTCGTTTTAAACGATTATTACAGTGCAGAACTTGCACATACAACACCAACACTGAATAAATTTAATACAGAAAACAAAAGAATTATGACTGTACTTTTCCTGCATGATCGCAATGTTTTTTCTAAATATATCTTCATTTATCTGGTTAATATTTAGACTTAAAATAAGTCAAACAAACTGTACTGCACTTAAACACTCTGTGGCCCTTTTTGGACCTTCACCCACAGTTTAAGAACCTCTTCTTTAAGAGAACTTCCACTGGCACTTTACACAAAACTGTTTCAAGGTGAAAAACGTAGGTAGGATTTTTAAACCTGTATTTTCAAATTCCTGGAGTTACATTCTCTTACTGGTTTTAAAGCGGTATTTTGTCTCTGCACATTTACCAAACCAAATGCACATTGTGACAAACAGATTTATTTGGCATTTTCTTCAGCCCACATATCACCTGCTCTGTGCCGTAGCTCTGCTCTGTGCGGACACAGACATAAAATTAGTATTGGCGTGTTGTGAGGCGGATGGACAGGTGGGATGTTTAACCTGCCCTGTGATGCAGGCTGTTACAGGAGGGTGACGCTGTGGACGAGCCGCGCGCTGGCGGTGCCGCGGTGTCCGCGGGCTCCAGCGCACAGGTCCCGCACACCGGTACAAGTTTAGTGCCGACAGCAGCGGCTGTAATGAAATATGACGGACTCAGTATTCAGACCTTGAGTCCGTGACGGGACCGAGTCCAAATGTGCTCGAGTCCGAGACAAGACCGAGACAAAACTCTCGCTTTAGCGGAGGAGGAAGTCCAGCTGTGTGGGGGTGTCTACTGAATGGTGGGGCAGGTGTGGGTCCTGCTGCGGTGCTGCTCCTCGGTTAAGGGGGCGTGGGTGTGTTTTGAAGCCGAGTTTGTTCGTATCAGTGATATCGGCCACACGCGGAGCTCGTATGCTGGGGTCATGCACGGTTCGGTTGCGCTCGCGCTGGGCGTGCTGCGCTTTAGGTGCGATCCAGGCTTGGGCACGATTCTAAAGTCCTAGTGTGAGTTTGCCCCTAATGTTTGACACATGTAGAACGTTTAACTCGTCACGTTAGGTCTGTGCGCAGTTCTCCTTATTGTGGCTGCAGAAGCACTCGCACATGTGCGCCTGTTTTGTTTACCACGTTCGCACAATGAAATATTTACTCGCAAATGCGAGTGAAATGGGCGCACTGTAGAGCCCTGCTTAAAGAGGGGGGAATTTTACTTCTGTGGGGTAATAACTACTAACACAGTTCACTCAGGCACAGTTCACATTTAGTGTAGTTCAAAGTCGGGGCTGCGAGTCCATCTTATTCCTCCGAGGGGTTCTAATACAGGACTAATACAGGTCTAAACCAGATTTAAACCAGGTCTAAACCAGGACTAATATAGGGCTAAGCCAGATCTGAACTAGGTCTATACCAAAACTAAATCAGGTCTAAACTAGATCTAAACCCAATCTGAACCAGGTCTAAACCACGTCTAAAACAGAACCACTAGAGGACGAAACCATTGTTTAAGTCTTAACCAGGACTAAATCAGGTCTAATATACTGTACAGGACTAAACCTGGAGAAATACAGTGACAAAATCAGCTCTAAGCCAGGACTAAACCAGGACTAATCCAGGTCTAAACCAGGACTAATATATAGGGCTAAACCATGTCTTATTACTAAACAAAGTCTGACCCAGGTCTAAACCAAAAGTAAACCAGGACTAAACTAGGTCTAAACCAGGTCTACACCAGTTTTAAATAAGGTCTAAATCAAGATTAATTGAGGTCTAATACACATGTGACCTCAAAGTCGTGAACTGCGTCTGGACCTCAGTGAATGAGGTTCTATAGAGTTCACTAAAAAGTGCAGGTCAGTGTAGTGTTTGGGGTTTAGGGCCTAGGATGGACATTCAGACACTTCCAATGTCATTATTGACATTCAGCATTGTGTAACTATGGCAACGCACTCATGTCCATATAAGGAAAGATTCACCTGGCGTCACCTGGCAACACGTTCCGTCAGACATTCTATTTCTTTGTGACATCATCAAGAGTCTCTTATAAAGCTTTATATACTTATATAAAGCTTTATATACTTATATAAAGCTTTATATAAAGTATATGAGGGTGACACAGGTCCTGAGAAACTCACTTCAACTCAGACCTTCGACTGATACACAACTACGCAACTCGCAGAAACAAAGATGTCCAAAGCCTGGGGTGATTACACGTCTGAAGACGACGAACTCCTCTACAGCCAGGAGTTCAACCTGATGGAGGAGCTGGAGGAAACACCAACCAACACACAGCCCTCTGGACCCCCTGTGGTCCACACCTTTCTAACTCTGGAAGAGTTAGAAAGAGACTACCTAGGACCTCAAAATCAACAGAGGTCTAAGGAGGAAGACGAGAAGGGCATGACTTTTGTCATGTCTCAACTCCAAACTGCCTCCAAAGCCTTTCAGGACAGAACCAGAGAGGAGCATCTTCTCAAACAACTGGAGGAGAAGGACGCTGCAATACGAGATCTCCAAACTGCACTGGACACAGTGAAAGAGGAGAACCAGGGTCTGACGAAACAGGTTGCAGATGGTCACAATTTGGTGGAGGAAATCAAGAGACAGTCCCACCAAAAATCTGAAGAGTGGGAGCTGGAAAAGCAAAGCCTTTGTCTGCAACTGGACAACTGTAAGGAACAGGTCCAAAAGATGGAGAAAGCGCTGAACAAAGCACTAAACAAAGGGCTGAACAAGTCTGACCAAAACCTGAACCAGCTCACAGAGCAGCTCCAGAGGACTCAGGAAGAACATGCCCTGCTAGAGGAAAACCACTGTGAGCAAGAGCAGGTGCTGAGGACAACTGAGGCAGAGCACAGCCTACTGGTCCAGAGGAACAGTTCTCTGGAGCAGGAGCTGGAGCAGGAGGGCCTCAGATGGGCCCTAGAACAGTACTCCCTGCTGAAGAGGGAGTGTAGTGCTCTGCAGCAGGATCTGGAGCAGCAAAAACTAATCAGAGCTAAACTGGAGGAAGAAAAGGCCACCATTTGGATGAGCGATGTGACTCTCAAAGAGCAGCTCCAACTGACTCTTGAACAGCGCACCCTGCTGGAGAACACCTGCTATGCACAAATGCAGCTACTTACAAAAGCAGAGGGAGAGCGCACTCTACTGATCCAGAGAAACAGCTCTCTGGAACAGGAGCTGGAGCAGGAGAAAGACAGTCTGAGATGGGCTCTCGAACAGAACTCCCTGCTGGAAAAGGCCTGTAGTGCTGTGCAGCAGGAGCTGAAGGACTCCGAAGAACAGCTCAATCTGGTGAAGGAAACATGTGGTGCTCTGCAGGAGAAGCTGACCAAAACTCAGAACCAGTGCACTCTGCAGGACGAAAGGTGTGTGGCACTATACCAGGCACTGAAGAGGTCTAAAGAGCAGTGCGCCCTGCAGGAAAAAACATGCAGTGCGCTGGAGCAGGGCTTGAAAACATCACAGGAACAGCACGTCCTGCAGGAACAGCACTGTATGGCACTGGAGCTCAATCTTAAGAACGCAGAAGAACAGCTCACACTGGTGAAGGAGACGTGTGGTGCTGTGGCGCAGGACCTTGAGCAAAGTCTGAAACAGCATAATCTGCAGGTAGAACGGTTTGTGGCACTAGACCAAGCACTAAAGACAGCAGAGGAACAGCGCACGCTGCAGGATCAGAGGTGTTTGGCACTGAAGCTCAATCTTAAGAACGCAGAAGAACAGCTCAATCTGGTGAAGGAAACAGGTGGTGCTCTGCAGGAGAAGCTGACCAAAACTCAGAACCAGTGCACTCTGCACTGCAGTGCACTCACGTGTGTGGGGCTATACCAGGCACTGAAGAGGTCTGAAGAGCAGTGCCCCCTGCAGGAAAAAACATGCAGTGCGCTGGAGCAGGACCTGCTGAAAACTAAGAAGGAGCGAATTCTGCAAGAAGAAAAGCACATGGAAGTTGAACAGGCACTTCACAGATCTGAGGAACAGTGCCACCTGCTGGACAAGCGGACAGGAGTGCTAGAAAGACAGCTAGACGTGAGGAAGAATACAGAGAGAAGGAGAAAGGCAGAGAGACAACCACTAGAAAGACAGCTAGACGTGAGGAAGAATACAGAGAGAAGGAGAAAGGCAGAGAGACAACCACTAGAAAGAGAGCTAGACTTGATGAAGAATACAGAGAGAAGGAGAAAGGCAGAGAGACAACCACTAGAAAGAGAGCTAGACTTGATGAAGAATACAGAGAGAAGGAGAAAGGCAGAGAGACAACCACTAGAAAGAGAGCTAGACTTGATGAAGGGTACAGAGAGAAAGAGACACAAAGGGAAACACCATCAAGAATGAAACAAAGACACCAGTCCAAGCCATCTTCTACAGCTGGTTGGATTACTAGGTTCCACAACAAAGTCTCTGAGGGACCCTTGTATATCTGTACCAGTTGTAATCAGCTCTGGTACTCACACAGTGTGACATCTCTGCCTTCAAGTAGTAACATGCGAGTCCACCAGATTTTGTGTCGTTGTCCAAAAATAACTAGTGTTGGAAAGAAGATATGGATATGCAGAACCTGCAGGACTTACATCAGTAAAGGGAAAATAACTCCAATGTCTGTGATCAATGGTATGAAGTTCCCCGACCAAGACCATTCACTACAGGGATTGAATCCACTTGAGCTCACACTACTTGCGGTTCGCCTTCCTTTCATGAAACTCCATCAAGCACCAAGAGGAAAACAGAAAAAGATATGTGGTAATATGGTTCTTGTGCCCGCTGGACACAAGAACCCTGCTGGAAGCAAGGTGTATAACACTGGATCAGGTGCTTAAGAGAACAGAGGAAGAGCGCACCCTGCAGGGTAAGAGGTGCAGCGCTCTGGAGGAGCATCAGTCTTGTTAAATCAGTAACTTTCTTATTCTGTGGTTTACAGTGTTACTGTTAGTGCGTTTGTAAATATTTTAATGTTTTGTTTTTGTTTTCTTTTGTTTTTTTTTATAATATGTTTGTAGGATTTTACATTGTTTTATAGAATGTTCTACTATTTGTAACATGTTATTTTTAGTGCGCACCTGCCCAGGGACTGCAGATGGAAAATAGCTTTTTTGCTAAATCTGGTGCAAAACATCTCCTCTTTTCTAAGATTAATGTGTTTGTACATGGTCCCTGACAAATAAATAATAAACTAAACTAAACTAAACCTGAAGAAGTCCACAGAACAGTGCTCCCTGCTGGCCGACATGAGCAGGGCACTGGACCAGGAGCTGCAGAGCAAAAACAGGAAGTGGTACAGGAGGTTCTTCTGCCACTAAATCCTCATCACCTGAATTCATTTTCAGCATAAATAAAACATTAGCATAACAAAAACTGAATGTAGTGTTTTGTGTTTTGATGAAAGATTAAAATTATTATCCTTATCAAGTCTACAACAGATCTTAATTGCAGTTACATGATGAACTGAGTGTTGTGGAGCAGATTTTGGAGCAAAGATATGAAGGTTCACATGAGGATAAAATAAACCATCTGTTTTTCTTTTCTTTTTTTCCATCCATCCATCCATCTTCTCCCGCTTAATCCAGTTGGGTCGCGGGGGCAGCGTGCTGCCCAATACTCATAGCACCTGACCCCCCCTATGAAGCCCTCTGCGGGTGGTGAGCCCACAGGAGGGCTCACCACTTTTCTTTTTTTTTTAACCTTTATTTACCCAGGAAAGTCCCATTGAGATTACTAATCTCTTTTTCAAGGGAGTCCTGCCATGCACACATCACTTTCACACTTTCCATCTTAAAGCAGGGCTCTACACTAACTTTTTTTTCAGGAGCACACGTGCCCCCCGAGTCAAAAATTTTAGGAGCACAGAAAAACCGTGGCCATACCGGCTCGTCAAAGCCTGATCCCGTCAGATCTCAGAAGCTAAGCTGGACCGGGCCTGGTTAGTACTTGGATGGGAGACCACTGGGAATTCCAGGTGCCACAGGGGGGCGCCAGTCGCAAAAACTGTCGTAGTGTCCTTAGGCAAGGCACATCACCCACATTGCCTAGTATGAAAGTGGTGTGTGCGTGAATGGTGGTGGTGGTCAGTGGGGCTGATGGCGCAGAATGGCAGCCTCGCTTCTGTCAGTCTGCCCCAGGGCAGCTGTGGCTACAATAGTAGTTTACCACCACCGGGTGTGGAGTGAATGAATAATGCTCTGTAAAGCGTCTTTGAGTGTCCTGAAAAGCGCTGTATAAAACTGATGCATTATTATTATTTTAAAAAATGGGGGCACAAATAGGTTTTAGTTTTAAACGATTATTACAGTGCAGAACTTGCACATACAACACCAACACTGAATAAATTTAATACAGAAAACAAAAGAATTATGACTGTACTTTTCCTGCATGATCGCAATGTTTTTCTAAATATATCTTCATTTATCTGGTTAATATTTAGACTTAAAATAAGTCAAACAAACTGTACTGCACTTAAACACTCTGTGGCCCTTTTTGGACCTTCACCCACAGTTTAAGAACCTCTTCTTTAAGAGAACTTCCATTGGCACTTTACACAAAACTGTTTCAAGGTGAAAAACGTAGGTAGGATTTTTAAACCTGTATTTTCAAATTCCTGGAGTTACATTCTCTTACTGGTTTTAAAGCGGTATTTTGTCTCTGCACATTTACCAAACCAAATGCACATTGTGACAAACAGATTTATTTGGCATTTTCTTCAGCCCACATATCACCTGCTCTGTGCCGTAGCTCTGCTCTGTGCGGACACAGACATAAAATTAGTATTGGCGTATTTGACGAGGCGGATGGACAGGTGGGATGTTTAACCTGCCCTGTGATGCAGGCTGTTACAGGAGGGTGACGCTGTGGACGAGCCGCGCGCTGGCGGTGCCGCGGTGTCTGCGGGCTCCAGCGCACAGGTCCCGCACACCGGTACAAGTTTAGTGCCGACAGCAGCGGCCGTAATGAAATATGACGGACTCAGTATTCAGACCTTGAGTCCGTGACGGGACCGAGTCCAAATGCGCTCGAGTCCGAGACAAGACCGAGACAAAACTCTCGCTTTAGCGGAGGAGGAAGTCCAGCGGTGTGGGGGTGTCTACTGAATGGTGGGGCAGGTGTGGGTCCTGCTGCGGTGCTGCTCCTCGGTTAAGGGGGCGTGGGTGTGTTTTGAAGCCGAGTTTGTTCGTATCAGTGATATCGGCCACACGCGGAGCTCGTATGCTGGGGTCATGCACGGTTCGGTTGCGCTCGCGCTGGGCGTGCCGCGCTTTAGGGGCGATCCAGGCTTGGGCACGATTCTAAATTCCTAGTGTGAGTTTGCCCCTAATGTTTGACACATGTAGAACGTTTAACTCGTCACGTTAGGTCTGTGCGCAGTTCTCCTTATTGTGGCTGCAGAAGCACTCGCACATGTGCGCCTGTTTTGTTTACCACATTCGCACAATGAAATATTTACTCGCAAATGCGAGTGAAATGGGCGCACTGTAGAGCCCTGGACGTGTCCGCTGTCGTCGTGTTGTTGGTGTGTTTTTTACACACGGCAGGCGATTATTTAAAGCTTCGAGCTTCGTATGACGACATTTCCTCTGACCGATCAGTGCACAGCTCTGTCCACGTCACATTGTCGTATCAGTTCAGCACGGTTAGAGCCGCTCCGAAACAGGTACAGAAAATCCTAACGGCTTCAGGTCCAACCTCCAGTTGAAAAGCAAACCAAGCCTGTCGTGCTGTGCTGTACTAAACTGTGCCGGTGGAAAAGACCTAATAGTGAGACGTCCAAATAGTGAACGTCTTTTGCACGTCATTTAGTTCAGAACTGGTCTCAGACCAACGGACGCCATCTGCACGTCCGGAAGATGAATAATGTTTAGTAGGGGGAGAGGGAGAGAGGGACAAGGAGAGAAAGAGGGAGATGTTACTTGTTGCTTTGTGTGGAATGTTTCGCAGTATGGCATTAAACCTTTTTATCTTCATGGAAACCAAGGAACCAGGTCATATCTGTGGAGAGGCGACCCCGCTCACAGTCAGAATGAATGTTTTTCTAGGTATTTTTGAGCTATAAAACCACCTGTGAGTGAATACATGTAAAAGTCGAGCTGTTTAATGTCACACTGCGGAACATCCCAGGAGGAGCAGTGACATCTCCATAGAAACAAGCAGGTGACAGACCTTCGAACAAGAAGTTACAGAGTTCAGCTTTATAAGAGATGAAGTAAAAGTGCAGCGGTACCGTCCACTGAGCGGCTCCAGTCCCTCCTGCAGGACACAGTGCAGAGTCGTCTGAGCGCCTCCTTCAGGATCCAGGAAGAACAACCTCAGGACGACACCCAGAAGAAAAGACCATTTAGAGTGACGACTGAGCTCTGTGCGGACCACACCTGAGAGAGGGAGAGAAGAGAGGAGAGAGGGAGAGGAGAGGAGAGAGGGAGAGAAGAGAGGAGAGAGGGAGAGGAGAGGAGAGAGGGAGAGAAGAGAGGAGAGAGGGAGAGAGGGAGAGGAGAGGAGAGAGGGAGAGAAGAGAGGAGAGAGGGAGAGGAGAGAGGGAGAGGAGAGGAGAGAAGAGAGGAGAGAGGGAGAGGAGAGAGAGAGGAGAGGAGAGAGGAGAGGAGAGAGGGAGAGGAGAGAGAAGAGAAGATAGGAGAGAGGAGAGGAGAGAGAGAGGAGAGGAGAGGAGAGAGGGAGAGGAGAGAGGAGAGAGGAGGAGAGAGGAGAGGAGGAGAGAGAGGGAGAGGAGAGAGGAGAGAGGGAGAGAGAGAGGAGAGGAGAGAGAGGAGAGAGGAGAGAGAGGAGAGAGGAGAGGAGAGAGGAGAGAGGGAGAGGAGAGAGGAGAGAGGAGAGAGGAGAGAGGAGAGAGGGAGAGGAGAGGAGAGAGGAGAGAGGGAGAGGAGAGAGAAGAGAAGAGAGGAGAGAGGAGAGGAGAAAAGGAGAAAAAGAGAGAGGAGAGGAGAAAAGGAGAAAAAGAGAGAGGAGAAGAGAGGAGAGAAGAAAGAGGAGAGGAGAGGAGAGAGGAGAGAGACAAAGACAGAAAGAAAGAGAGAGAAAGAAAGAAAGATATACAGAGAGAGACGGGGAACAGAAGAGAGAAAGAGTGAGAAGAGAAGAGAGAGACAGAAAGAGAGAGAGATATGCAGAGAGAGACAGGAAAGAGAAGAGAGAGACAGAGAGGGAAAGAGACAGAGGGGAGAGAGAAAGAGAGACAGAGGAGAGAGAGAAGAGACAGGCAGAAAGAAAGAGACAGATATACAGAGCCAGGGAAGAGAAGAGCGAGACAGAGAGAGAAGAGAGAGATAGAGACAGATATACAGAGAGAGACATAGGCAGAGACAGAAAGAAAGAGAGAAAGAGAAAACGACATACAGTGAGAGACAGGGAAGAGAGGAGAAGAGAGACAAAGAAAGGAAGGAAAGAAGGAAAGAGAGAGAAAGAGACACAGAGAAAGAAAGAGAATATAAACACAAAAAACAAAAAAATTTACTCATTTTCCTCGATGAAAAAGTGTTTAAAGGAGTTATTCTTCAGGAGGAGGGTCTGCCACTTGCTTGTTTCCATGGAGACCATGCTGCTTTGCACGGACTGCTCCACAATATGGCATTACAGTTATCCATACTTGAGTTATCTATGCAACTATCCAGAGATGAAAACTTAAGACTCTTACCCTAGTGATTAACAATTTAAAGTAAAATATAACAAATCCTCAAAATGTTTCAGAATATTCCAGGCAAAGTAACAACAAGCCCTCCACCAGTAAAGTTCCGTAGTGCAGCTTTAAGCAGCTCTGTTACTGACCTGGGTGCACGGAGAAGCAGGACACGCTGGTTCCTTCAAGCTGATTGGCCAGTTCCCGAGTGAAGAGCACGTTGCAGAGTTTACTGTGGCTGTAGGCCTGGAAGAAGATTGTATTTATTTGGTTAAAAAGATACAGAAATGGGGGAGATTCTGTGACAGTGAGGACCAGGGCGTGACAACCGCAGTTTTGCGAGGATTCACATGGTTCGGGGGCACGTACTAAAGGCGGGGACACTGGATTTAACTAGGGATGTAATAATAACGTAAATCTGGTGATATCGTATCGTTAAAGGTCTCACAACAATATTGTGGACCATCACAATATATCGAATCCCAAGTTTCTTTGCTTAAATGAACAGTTCTGATGCAGAAATAGCTTAAAACAGAGGGAACTACATAGACCATGATCCTTTGCTCCGTTTCAGTGCAGACGACATGAAGAAATAACTGTTCTAAGCACTTTTACATCGTCATTCTTTGGATTAATTGTGATTGTGAAGCATTTTTTAGAGGAAAAAGGAGCAGATTCACCACAAAATACTGCAATAAATCTGGTACGGTGAGATGTTTATGGTGAAAATATTGTACAGAGAGATTTGGATTTCGTTCCATCCCTAATGACAATAAATGTTGTACCAAATGACTGGTCAAAGCATTTTATAAAGTCAGTCTTGTTATTATGTAGAATATCGTAATATCATGAGCTTTCCCACGATATTGCAATAAATATCGTACTGTGAGGCTCGTACCATGATGATATCGTATCGTGAGACTTAGGATATCGTTACAACCCTAGATTTAACCAATTAAAATATATTTAGAGCAACTTGAGTGTGTTGTGAAATGAAATAAAGTCGAGTATACACAAGGACAAAGGCCGTCTTTGTCACACCTTCATTGCGTGCCTCTTCTCTTCACTTCCTCGGACCAGGTCTTTGGTTTGGTCGAGGAGGGCGAAGTCTACGTCTCCAAAGTAGTGGAGCATAGATGCCAAGGTAATGATCCGACTGGGGGCGCACTGCTTCAGTCTGTCCAGCAGGAGCAGCGTGAGCAGGAAGTGCCCCAAATGATTCACTCCAAACTCGATCCCAAAGCCTTCCTGAGTGCGTCCGCCGCCGATCACACCTGCGCAGAACAAACGGGTTTTGTTTAAGCATGAGACAGGCTTGGGCGGTAATACAGTACAAAAAAGTAACAACGGTATCAGTTTCATTAGAGTCATTAAAAAAATGTGCAGCGCATAAGGACCTAATATAATGTTAGGAGCATTTTGGCTTCAGGCCGAATGACAGGGGAGAGATGCAAATGTTGACGGAGCTACGACCCTGCGTCAGGCCAGAGATCCCACCACAGTCGCTTCAGACGCGGGCCACAAACGTCGTTACGCTCGGAGATTTCCATCCACACGCAGCAAGGAATAAGAAAAAAAAACATGACTGACATTTCGTGTGTGACGTTGAGGAGAAACGTTTGCGATGGAGAAGTTTTATTGAATGAGAGAGTCAAGAGGAGAAAGTTCCCGCTCGGGGGCGAAGTCAGACTTTCACGGAGGAGACGGTAACTTCTCCGAGTGCGGAGAGCACAGGTCTATCAGATACAACATGCTGCAGTGGGAAATATCACACGCCGTGGACTGTCGCCTTTTACTTTTTACTCCAGAATCTGCCTCTTCTGCGCTTTTCTTGTCTTGGCGTGTCCCAGATCATTAAATAGAGGGAGATACGCGCTGGTGAAGTTTGGTTTGATCAGAACTTGTGTCTCATCTTCAAATATAAAGCTTCTCTTCTGTTTCTGAATGGTATAGATGCAAAATAATACAAAATAATTCTTAATTAGTCATGATAATACCGTATACACTGGTAAAATGCTGAGAAGGTTTAACCGTATCAAAATTTGGATACCGCCCAACCCTAGCATGAGAATGACTAGATTAAAGCTGCACTATGTAACTTTTTGGTTGTCGTCTGTTGCTTGCTTGTTTTTATGGAGATGTCATTCCTCTGCTTGGAATGTTCCACAGTATGAAAAAGTTCATTTTGCGTAGTACCCCTGGTTCAAATGAAGACTCTTTGTGTCACACACCTGCGTTGTTGATGAGGAAGTCGAGTCTTGGTTCCGTTTTCAGAAAAGTCTGGACGAAGTCTCGGACCGACTGCAGACTGGACAGATCCAGAGGCATGAACAGAACCTGCTGATTCCCACTCTCCTGAAAGAAACCAGGAGGAACGCAAACATTAGAAAAGGATAAAGATTAAATGCAGCTTCTGTCGGACTAAAGGACACGACTCAGTGGAATATGAGTGTTCTTTCTGTGGCAGAGGATGTGCTGCTGATGGTGAGTCTGTTCGGTGCATGTATCGTGTTGGAGATGGTTCATTTTTGGATGGTGGTTCAAACTTTTCAGAGATCATACTGTGCCGGTCGTACGTGTGCAGGTTCAGTCTAGTGCTGCCACTAACGACTAATTTTCTAACGATTAATCTCTCGACTAATTTTTCGATTAGTCGACTAATCTAAACGACTAATTAAAAAAAAAAAACAAGCGGTTCTAACACACACAAGTGTGTGCAGTTAGATTTTCCCAGGAGGTTACCTTGTGTGTGCTGTGCGTGCGAGTTGCAAAGGTTATTGCTGTTATGTCTGTTGTGTGTGCTCATTCGACAGTGTTGAACAACGATATGCACACACAATTTAACGAGTATGCACGAGCAGCATATTGCAACGGTATTCTCAATACCTCATGCATCGTGGTCGTGCTCCCGCGCCTCGGGTGTAGCCGCTGTTAGCCGCGCCGATGTCCGCCTCGAGTGTAGTACGACTAGTGGTGTGGAGGGGAAATACCTGATCTCAGGCAAGCAAAAGGTCTCTGGACGAGCCGTTTGAGACCAAAAATAAATAAAGGCGAATATTCGACCAAAAAAATTGTATTCGACTCATTTTCACATTCGATTACGTCGACAACGTCGAATAATCGCGGCAGCACTAGTTCAGTCATGTCACTCATGTACGCTCTAGGGATGAGACATGACATCGTTATGCGTTCAAATATCGAAGAGTTAAAATATCGAAGAGTAATTTCGAATGCCGTTTTAGCCATAGTGAGTAAGCGTTTACTTGAGTGTGCCTGCAACGTCTGTGCCATCGGAGCGAGTGTTTTCTGCAGCTAGATTAAGTGTCAATAGACTGTGCGCCCGTCTGCACCCCGAACATGTGGACTAGAGCACGGAAACCCGATTGAAGCAGACGGGTTCGGGCAAGTATTTAGAACTTATGTTCGGGTTCGGGTCAGACTCGGACAGATCAGTGCGTCAGTTGTTTCCTGTCTACAGTAAAACCACTCGCTCTGAGACTCTGAAGTGTTCAAAGAACAGAGCTCTGCACTTCTAGTTTAGATACAAGTAGGGGTGGGCGATATCTCGATATTTAAAATATATCGAGATATTTTTGAAACTCGATATGAATTCTGACGTATCGATATATCGCTATAATGCTTACGTTTACTTTTGGTTTCACTTGTTTGGCCTTCTCTGTGCCGCACTCGCCTCCTCGCGTTTGTCCCCCGAGCTCCTCCCCGGAGCCCGGAGCTGGCCGCGGACTAAACCAGGACTAGGACTAAACCTGTACTAAACGCGGCCGCAGAGCCCGGGGCTCAGTCGCGGACTAAACCAGGACTAGGACCAGGGCTCTACAGTGCGCCCATTTCACTTGCATTTGTGAGCAAATATTTCGTTGTGCGAACGGGGAAAACAAACAGGCGCATCTGTGCGAGTGTTTCTGCAGCACAATAAGGAGCTGCACAGACGCAACGTGACGAGTTCCATCCATCCATCCATCTTCTCCCGCTTAATCCGGCTGGGTCGCGGGGGCAGCGTGCTGCCCAATACTCATAGCACCTGACCCCCCCCTATGAACCCCTCTGCAGGTGGTGAGCCCACAGGAGGGTGGACAACATGGTCCTTGATGTTAGTTCATAGGGGTCCACGTGACGAGTTACTCTTTCTAAATGCACGTTTCCCAGCGCGAGCGCAACCGAACTGTGCCCGGGCACTACACCTCCGATCGCGGACGACCCCAGTATACGAGCTCCGCGTGTGGCTGATATCACTCATACGAACAAACTCCGCTTCAAAACACACCCACGCCCCCTTAAACGAGGAGCGCCCTGCAGCAGGACCCACACCTGCCCCACCACAGCAGGACCCACACCTACCCCACCACAGCAGGACCCACACCTGTCCCACCACAGCAGGACCCACACCTGTCCCACCACAGCAGGACCCACACCTACCCCACCACAGCAGGACCCACACCTGTCCCACCGCAGCAGGACCCACACCTGTCCCACCGCAGCAGGACCCACACCTGTCCCACCGCAGCAGGACCCACACCTGCCCCACCACAGCAGGACCCACACCTGTCCCACTCATTAGACACCCCCACACCGCTGGACTTCCTTCTCTAAAGCCAGAGCTTTGTCTTGGTCTTGTCTCGGACTCAAGGTCTGAATACTGAAGATCATATTTGTCACAATGTGCATTTGGTTTGGTAAATGTGCAGAGACTAAACATCACTTTAAAACAAGATAATGTTACTCCAGTGTGGAATATCAAAATACAGGTTTAAAAATCCTAGCCACTTTTTTGCGTTTGTTGTTTTTGCAGTAGTTTGAGAGGGGGTTATTTTTCCTGTAAAGATATCGAGATATATATCGTATATCGAGATATAGCAAAATATATCGAGATATATTTTTTGGTCCATATCGCCCAGCCCTAGATACAAGTCAAACTGTGTTATTATTATTTGGGAAATGTGGTGCAATACTTCAGATACGTGGCGGGGTCGATTTTTGAATAATATTCGAATAGTTGTCATCGATTTTCTAATAGTGTTTTTGTCAACAAATCACATCCCTAGTAAAGTACAGTCACTTTATTTACGGCGGACACCATTGTAATGAAAAAACTGAAAGGTTTAAATAAATCACATTAGACCCAGCAGTAGTGGAGGGTGCTGTGCATGTTATAGTCCACAACAAGAAGAAGGAAGAACGAGGAAGGTAATATTTTTGTGCGGGGGCGGGACAGTATGGCAACATCTTTTGAAGTATGAAATGTCAGAGCCCAGACGAACTTTGCCCTTGTTCTTCCCACCTCAAGAACAAAGTTTGTAAGCTTGTAAGAAAATAAAAATAAAATACATATATTTCTGTGAGCACTGACTCTGCGTATGTCGTAGACTGCAGCCTCGGCGCGCTCTTTACTCCGGCAGGCTAGAATCACCCGAGCTCCTCTTTTGGCCAAGCCCAGAGCTGTGGCCTTCCCTATGCCAGTGTTGCTCCCTGAAGAGAGAAAAACACAAAAAATTTCACAATCCACAAAATTTTCTGACCTGTTACAATGTTGTTTCCTCGTCAGAAACACAGCTGGAGTTGTGATTTGTTTCATTCACATGTCACAAAACCCTGCATATTTAGGCTGAACTCTTCTCTCAAACTGAAAACGCTCTGCTCCACCTTGTGATGTCATGCGGTAATACTCAAAGAGAAGCTGTATGGAGTCTAAAAGCAAACTCCACACAGCTTCACTAGGATCATTTGGAGCCTTTCAGCCCTGCCCGTCTCAACTCTACACAAGATAAAAAGGTGCATGCTGACTTGAAAACTACCACTTCATGACAACACTTTGAGCTTTGGAGATGTAGACAGACGAATAATAAAAGAAATATAATAAATGGTAACTCAGACATTTGTGAATGAAACAAAACACAACTCCAGGTATGTTTTTGACGAGGAAACAACCATAAAACAATGACTTAAAGCTCATAAGAGTCAATTTTGTGCAATATAGGATCTTTAATAATTAATAAAATAATATAATTTGTTGAAGTTACTTTGTATAAGGCTATATATTTCATATTTTGTTTAAAATTGAACGTGTATCTATAAAGCCACATGGTTATAATGTTAAATGTGTTCTGAATAAACTTAATCAGAAAAGTTACACAATGCACAATTTTTGCTAACACGTTTGTTGTAAGCAAGGACATCACCAAATCACTTCCATCATAATTAATTTTTGTAAAATCAAAACAGGTCCATATACAATCATAACAAAAAGCCTTCAACAAGTTCACAATCGCTAAAACACATATGATATGGTCCGTGAACCCTGCACACGAAGTGCAAAGTTTGTCTTCTGCTATGCTACTCTCAAAGTTAGCATTACGAAGCTTTCACCTGTCACAATGGCGGTCTTCCCGTGTAACTTGGCCGGACTGGTGCATCTCGCTCCTCGGAACAAAGTGTAGTGAATAAAAATATAAAATAAAACTGCAGCAGAGACGCACCCGAGCAGAAGCGACATTCTCACGTTTACGGTCCTCCTGTGTTTACTTCCGGTCACACTTCCGGTACAAAATAAAACCGTAAACGAATTGATTTTTATTTTAGTTTATTTATTTATTTTTTGTTTTCGCATATATTTTCACTTTTTAAGTTTTATTTTAACTTTAATTAATTAAATAAGCTAGCTGTTTTTTTCATTAATATTACAATTATCTAAAGTGTAAAAACAACTCAAACACAACTACAAAAGTAATTATTCTGGGCAAAAACATCGGCTTTAAAGCTGCACTATGTAACTTTTTCGGTTTGCTTATGTCATAGCTCTGCCTGGAATGTTCCACAGTGTGACATTAAACTGTACTTTACATTTATTCAATTACAGGTGGTTTTATGGCTCAAAAGTACCTTGTAAAACAGGCGTTCTGACTGTGAGCCTTTCCACAGATCAGACCTGTAACTTGGTCTTGAAAAATAAATGGAAGGTATTATTATTATTATTATTAGTAGTAGTAGTAGTAGTAGTAGTAGTAGTAGTAGTAGTAGTAGTAGTAGTAGTAGTAGTAGTAGTATTGGTGTTGTTGTTGTGCAAAATCTACAGTAGAATCCATGGCAAGAAAAATTCATTTGTTAGTTTACTTTTCAGGACTGCAGCAATGGACTGATATTGGAAAAACAAAAAAAAACAACTTTGAATAAGAAAAGTCATAACTTTGTCAGGTGACTTCATTTAACCTTTTCCCGCTGTTGTGCTGTGTTGAAAAAGCTCTTTTATAATGAGTAAAATTATCAGTGTGTGACCATAAAAACACCTTCAAAACATCTCTTTCGGTGAGTAATTGCAGATGTATGGATTAGTGCGTAAACGAAAGTGAGTTGACTTTATTTCACTACATTTATATTCTGTTCAATCCTGATTTTACACTGTCATTAACTACACTAGTTCCTTTGTTCTTATCCCTGCCGCCACAATCCCAATTTATCTACAAACCTCAAATAAAATATTAAACTGGACTTAGTGACTGCTTCATTAATCTGTTACGCTGAAGACATTACCTGGAACAAGAGAGCTATTAAGGGAACTAAAGTCAATATTTTCCAAGCCCTGTTTGTTACATTTTGAACCGTGAATGTTCCCAGCGCTACTTCTTATAGCCTACAAAACTCTAAAATGGAAAATAAAAATATGTTTAAACAAAATCAATTATTGGCACAGACTAAACAGGGAAAAAAACGATATATAAATGTATGAAGTGGCCAAAATCGAGTTTATGTGTGAACAATATACCTTGAAGAAAGCAATAACACGCACGGCCACAAGAGGGAGCCATTTATATACATAACGTATGAAGGGCCTACTGCTAAATCTAAACCTAGACTAAACCTGGACTAAACCGGGACTAACACTGGGCTAAACCAGGACTAAACCTAGACCAAACAATGGACTAAACCAGGACTTGAACAAGGACTAGAACCAAGTCTTCATCAAGATTCAAAGCTTTTAATCCATGTTCTAATGTTGTTACCTCCTCAAAAACAAACCTGGAGTTGCATTTTATTTCAATCGTACATAATAATACCACAATAAATTCATACTTTTGTTCTACCACCACTGATTTCAGACACAGCAATAACATCTCCACAGAGAAAAGAATTTGACAGTAAATTTAGGTGAACATTTGGTAAACAAGGTGATTTTAGGTAAACATTTTATACACAAATATCATTTTTTAAAGATTAAACCAAACATAACACACTGAAAGAATTACCTGAAACTTTTGGGCCTAACCGAGAGAAAAGAGGCTGTTTTTCTTATGTCCTTTTTCATTTTAAGTTTAATTTATTCGCTTAAATTAGAGATTTGGAATTGCTGCTTTTATATGTGAATGTTTTTATTCACTGTTGCATTATTGACGCGTTTATTTTTATTTTCATGTGAACTGTTTACTTTTATAAGGTGCAGCTTTTGTTTGTATGTGAAAATTTGCAATAAAAAAATAAAATAGCTCAAAAAAAAAGATATTGTGACGTAATCGGTGTAATGTCAGCAGGTTTGTACAGTCAATTGCTCAATGCCTCATGTTGACTCAGTCTGCAGATCTGGATTTGTGGGTGAAGAGTCAAAATACAAACTGAACTCTGGTCTACTGTAACTTTTACTGGCTAAACATGAGTTACAGAAGCTACTGTTTACAGCTCATCAACATAAACTGAAGCACTGCTCTGTCTGAAGCTCTTTTACTCAAATTAGGCTTTATTTTTATGGGATTTAAAGAACGCTTTTAAAACAAACGTCAGGCAAAAAAGTATACAACAAAATACTAAACAAAAGAATAAATAAATAAATGCAATCAAATTATTTGCGTAATCGTTTGGGATGCGGCTGTAACCGAAATATGGTGATATCGTATCGCCAAAGGTCTCAAAATAATATCGTGGACTATCACAAAACATGCAAAAATACCTAAAAAACTGAGGGAACTACATAGACCATGATCCTTTGCTCCGTTTCAGTGCTCCAAATACAAGGACTGGATGGAATAGTTTAAAAAAAGTGTCTCCACACGTCTCCAACACTCTTTTCTCCTTGGCATTTGCCCAGAGTTAGGAAGAGACACTTTGTATTATTATAATTCTGCTTGATTTTCTTATTTTATGTTTTATTTCTCTGTAAATGTTCAGCACTTTGGTGAGCGTCGGCTGTTTTAAATGTGCTACACGAGTAAATCTGATTTGAATATGTGCATTTTAAGACCAAAATGACGAGCCTGCAGCAGTTACAGAGAGACTGAACAACAATTTTCCGCGGAAATGTAATTAAAATTGAGCCGGAAGTGCCCGTCCGGAACTCTACTGCAGTCCACACATCCTCTCGCTGAGCTCCCACAGTTTCTTGGCCGCGGCGTCGTCTCGCGCTTTAGCGTACAGGTTTCGGACGGTGCAGTTGGAGAAGTAGCGCCCGCTCAGAGGCTCGAGTCCCGGCTGGAGGGCGCAGTGGAGCGTGGTCTGACAGCCCTGCTCCGGAGTCTTGAAGAACCAGCTCACTAGACTTAAAAGCCAGCGCCCGCTTTGTTCGACGTATCGATCGAATTCAGTTTTCACGACACCTGGGAAAACAAATGGGGAAAGTAAGCGATGGGGATATGCAAAGATGGAGGTGTTTTTGCCCACGGACCCGGGTGCAGGGAGAAGCAGGTCACGTTTGTCCCCTCCAGCCTCTTGTGGAGTTCGTGGGTGAACAGCACGTTACACAGTTTACTGGCGGCGTAGATGATCAGGAGGTCCGAGTGGCTGGAGCCCAGACCCAGAGCCCTGTGTCTGTTCAGGCAGTCGAAGTCGATGCGTCCAAAATTGTGGGCGGTGGACGACACGTTGATCACCCTGGAGGCGGCGCTCTCCTTCAGCCGGGGCAGGAGCAGGTCCGTCAGCAGGAAGTGGCCCAAGTGGTTCACCCCGAACATCAGCCCGAAGCCGTCCTCAGTGCGGCCCTGGCAGTACACACCTGCAGGGGGCGACAGCGAGCACATTAACACATAAACATAAACATTATAGAAAGAGTATGAGCTGCCACAGTGCTGGAACAGTCAGGAATCAGACGCTAAACGATAACAAAACATGTACTGAAACTAAATACTCATTTGAGCAGGTATCGATACTCAAAAGTCACATTCACGGGACAGAAATGAACCTTTCTTGAATGATCTGGGGCGGTATCAGACGTATAAGAGCGCATAGGGCTGTCAAACTCATTTTGGTCTGGGGGCCAAATACGACTTAACTTGAACTCAAGGGGCCGGACCAGAAAACTCACACCATAAATACTGAAAAACAGCAGTAAGTAGAAACATTTGTGCAGAGAAACATGTAAAATATTTTTATTGAAGAGAACTGTTCCTTTATAAAATATTAAGAAAAACCTGAAACTGTCTCATTTTTGTGCAGTACAACTCAATACAGTCATTTGGGGGAAAAAAAAAACATTTAGATGCAGATTAATACAGAAATCATTTGAACTCAACATTCTGCACATAAAAAACAAAAAAAAAGCTCCAGACCCAGTGTTGAGAAGGTGATTTTTAAAATATATCTCCTACAGATTACAGATTATATTCCCCAAAATGTAGTTTGTAACGTAATCCATTAAATTACGTAACGTGAGTAACGTAATCTGAATACTTTGGATTACTTGATATTGTCATGATTTTTAAAACTACATGAAAGTAGCAGCCAACTCCTGCAAATACTTGTTTGGTTTTAGACCTGGATTAGTCCTGGTTTAGACTTTGTTTAGACCTGGTTTAGACCTGGTTTAGACCTGGTTTAGACCTGGTTTAGACTTGGTTTAGACCTGGTTTAGACCTGGTTTAGACTTGGTTTAGACCTGGTTTAGACTTGGTTTAGACCTGGTTTAGACCTGGTTTAGACCTGGTTTAGACCTGGATTAGACCTGGTTTAGACCTGGTTTAGACCTGGTTTAGACTTGGTTTAGACCTGGTTTAGACCTGGTTTAGACTTGGTTTAGACCTGGTTTAGACCTGGTTTAGACCTGGTTTAGACTTGGTTTAGACCTGGTTTAGACCTGGTTTAGACTTGGTTTAGACCTGGTTTAGACCTGGTTCAGACCTGGTTTAGACCTGGTTCAGACCTGGTTTAGACCTGGTTTAGACCTGGTTTAGACCTGGTTTAGACCTGGTTCAGACCTGGTTTAGACCTGGTTTAGACCTGGTTTAGACCTGGTTCAGACCTGGTTTAGACCTGGTTTAGACCTGGTTTAGACCTGGTTTAGACCTGGTTTAGACCTGGTTTTGACCTGGTTCAGACCTGGTTTAGACCTGGTTCAGACCTGTATAATATTATAATATATAATGTTGTCATTTGGATTATTTTTTATAATTGTCTCTTGCTTTTCTGTTAGGGTTTAAGAGTCAGGACGGCACATGGCAAATAAACTGATGGTGGATGAGTTTATTACACACGACATGGACCTGGATCAGGTCATGGAAGCTGTTGAAACTCATGAAGAAAGTAAAATGGTGAGTGCACTTTCTCCGGTCTTGAGAGATCTGTGGAGACAAGTCTGACATTTGAGGCCACAGCAGGTACCAAGGGGACTTAGAGCACTTAGAGCACTTGGAGCACTTGGAGCACTTGGAGCACTTGGAGCACTCTTCCAGTCTCTGTTCACTGATAACTCCACAGAGTATACTGAATATTATTGCTAATATCAAAAAGGAAAAATAAACAAAAAATTGTACCTGCATGTTTAGTTTCTCTATTTGCCGATCTGAATTAAGATCAAATAAGACTTTATTATTTCCAAATGGTTCAGTTTGTCTCGGACATCAGGGAAGAATTCCGTACTAACCCATATAAACCAAAAGAAATCCTGCAGAAAAAACTGTAGTCGTTCATTAAGGTTTTGTGTTCTGAAGACCTGAAGACCTCTCCACAGTAGATCTACGTTACTGACCCCTCAAATATAATAATAATAATAATACATAAAATTTTATAGCGTTTTTCAAGATACTCGGAGATGCTTTACATGGAGAGACGAAGGCAAACAAAAGAATTAACGAAAGGTGGTTTTAAAGCGATGGGTTTTCAGGGCTTCTTTAAATCTGGAGAGTGTGGATGAGTGTCTGATGAGCTCCAGGGGAGGTGGGGGCAGCAGCAGCAGCAGCAGAGAAGGCCCTGTCCCCCCTTGTGTTTAGGGGTGTGGTAGTGGAGGAGCTCAGAGAGGTAATTGGGGGGGGGCAGGTGATGGAGGTGATGGAGGGACTTGAGCTTGAATTGGATGCGCTGATGGATGGAGAGCCGGTGCAGATCTCTGAGGACAGGGGAGGAGGTGTGGGAGGAGGTGTGGGAGGAGGTGAGGGAGGCGGTGTGAGCAAAGATGATGCCGGGACTGTGGAGGCGGGAGGGGAGACGACTGAGGGGCCGTCGATGGAGAGGGTGAGGTGGCTTCTCGTGATGGATGATGGGTGTTTTGGGCCGATGGTGATTATATTCAGTTCATGTCAGAGACGCAAATACTGTGTGTGTGTGAATTAAAATGTATTCAAGTGACAGTGTAACTTGAAGGTTGCACATCTTCTGCATGATTCCATAAAAATAGAGTTAAGTTAAAACTGCACTTTGGAACTTTCTCCACAGAGAAAGAAAAGTGAAAAACTATAAATGGACAACGTTCCCATGGAGGCAAGTGGGAGGCCAAATAACACATGGGTTTGTGTGTTTTCAGGGCAATAAAAACATCAAAAATGAAAAGTAAAAGCCTTATTTTTATACTGGATTGTATATTGGTCATTTCTCTCAATGATGTTTTTCCATCCAAGATGTTTGGGGCACAGATGTAGTAATTAGACGGCTATTTAGTCAATCTAAATGTATGGGTTTCAGCGTTCTATAATATTTGATATACTGAGGACCTTTCACTATTCAAAATGATTTTGTTACCTTGTACATTTCTACATCATTTCATCATTAGGAAACCTATTATTATGAGAACAAGTCTACGCTCTGCAGCAACCTTCGATCATGTTTTATCTCATGTTGAGGGCTGGAAAAGGAGTGGTGCGTGGACTTTAGGCAGGACACACTCACAATGTTAGGCCCAGGGTTGCAAAATAGTTGCTAATGCCAATGGGGTAAAGGGAGAAGTCTGTTGCTGCACATGTCTCAACCTGCACAGAAGAGTCGGCGTCAGAGCTCATCTACAGGAGGGGCGTGGGTCATCAGCAGGGGGCGCACTGCCATTTGAGAACTGTTTTAACGCAGTGGAGTCAAATACCAGAAATGCTTCAAACACGTTTTTCTTTATTAGTATTAGGCTAATTATTAACAATAAGGCCACTGACTGTAAACATTAAACAGCCTCTAAAACACCATGAACATCACTGAAAGACGCGCTGACACAAGGCGTCCAGGCAGTTACGCGGTCGCCTACCACAAAACACAAATCCAAGATCCAGCAAACGTCAGTCAACAATTCATCAGCTTAGTGGGTCTTACTGACTTACAGAAGAGCTGCAGGTGACGAGTAGGCGCCTGCTGAAACCTCTGAGTGCTCTGTCCTTCCATTCGTTCGTGCGTCAAGTCTTTCTCGAATACAAGCTGCAAGAACCTGGCGTTTCTCTCGTGTAGAATTGTGAAGTTTCATGTTGATGAAATCCACGGTCTTTAGCCACAGCCTGTTTCCAGTTACTACAGCCACACTCGCAAAGCCACGATCCAATGATCCAGTGATCCTGAACTGGTCTAAGCCATTTTCGTAAATCTATTTTTTGGTGAAAATACAAACTGATTCCAGTGACACTCTGTCCTTTAGCCTGTTTTGGATCATTCAAACTGTTTGACGTGTCTACAGCAGCAGCTCAACAGACGCTGAAATTAAATGTGACAAGTTTACTCCAATGAGCATTGACAACCAAAATAATACGATCTCCCCGTTTTGTTTTACTGAAGTTACAGTTTGCACATATAATATTAAAATTGTAATATTAAAATATTATACAATAATAATTTTAAAACAGTTATAGTAACTAAAAGATTTTTTTCGGCCTGTGGTGGGGGGGTGGGGGTGGGGGTGGGGGGGGGACCAATGGCCACTAGGTGGGGCCCGGCCCACAAATGCCCCACCCTGCCGCCAACACCGCCACCTCAATCCTGATTGGCTCTTGTTGTTGCTATGATACTCGCGATCGGATTTCAAATATGGACCTGGCTCCAGATTCGCTCCTGTAACTGTGGCATCAGGAGCCTTTTGAGCGACGCTGACGCTGTGCAGACGTCACACTCACTTAGGCCACTCCTTTTATACAGTGTATGTTGCCGACCCCTCGGCTAAGTAACGCGCAGCGTCAGGAAGAAATTCTAATTTTCATTATTATTATTATTATTATTATTAGACTGCTGCCCCCGGGATGATGGATGTATTATTATTATTATTATTATTATTATTATTATTATTATTATTATTATTATTATTATTATTATTATACAGTTATCAAAAATAAAAATGGGCACAACTAAATGGTATATTTATCTACTTTTTTATGAGCCTTAAACATTACGATTTAAAAAAAAACAAAAAAACTTTTTTCTATTTTTGCTGAGTGTATTTTTATTACGCACCCCTATGAACTAACATCAAGGACCATGTTGTCCACCCTCCTGTGGGCTCACCACCTGCAGAGGGGTTCATAGGGGGGGTCAGGTGCTATGAGTATTGGGCAGCACGCTGCCCCCGTGACCCAGCCGGATTAAGCGGGAGAAGATGGATGGATGGATCTTTATTACAAATCAGCTGAGGGCCGGATCAAGTCTGTAGGCCTACGTACTCTAATGTTTGTATCTTCTTCCTCAGTTGTGCAGCAGCTCCCACTTCTCTTTCTACTCTGGTTAGAGTCTGTTTGTGCTCTTCTCTGAAGGGAGTAGTTCACACCGCTGTAGGAAATCTTCAGTTTTTTGGCAATTTCTTGCACAGAATAGCCTTCATTTCTAAGAACAAGAACAGACTGTCGAGTTTCACATGAAACTTCTCTTTTTCTGGCCATTTTGAGCGTTTAATCGACCCCACAAATGTGATGCTCCAGATACTCAACCTGCTCAAAGGTCAGTTTTATAGCTTCTCTAACCAGCTGAACTGTTTTCATCTGTGTTAACATGACTGCACAAGGGTTTTCTAATCATCCATTAGCCTCTGACACAACGAGCAAACACATTGTACCATTAGACACTGGAGTGAGAGATGCTGGAAATGGGCCTCTGTTCACCTGTGTAGATACTGCACCAAAAACCAGACATTTGCAGCTCGAATAGTCATTTACCACATTAGCAACGCATAGAGTGTGTTTCTGATTACCGGTAGTTTAAAGTTATCTTCATAGAAAAAACAGTGCTTTTCTTTCAAAAATAAGGAGATTTCTAAGTGACCTCAAACTTTTGAACGGTGGTGTAAAATCTCAGAGCTTGAAGGTTTATAAATAATGCATTGGTTGGTTCATTATCAGTTGATAATGTGATTGTGATTCAAGGTAAAGACTCAATTTGTTTTAGTTTTATATGTATTGCCCCAAATCTCAATACAGTAGGTTACGTGGGACAAAGACTGTTTTTATTCAGGATATTTCTATATTTATATACAATTGTGATCACTTTGGATGATTTATTTCTAATTTTATTTATGTGCGATTTCCAGTTTAAATTATGGTCTATAGTTACTCCTAAAAACTTGTTTTCAAAGACTCTAGTGGTGAATTGTTGAGCATAATTTGATGAATGAATTTGCCGTTTTCGTTTTGCAAATATCTTCTTTTTTTTTTAATACACGAACAACAGTCGCTGCTTATTTATTACAGTCATGAGGGGAGGAGGGCAGGTCTGAGTATTCGGAGCAAATGTCACGATATCGAAACACAATGCAGCCGGCTCCACTGTGACAGATCCAGATGAGCACAGGTTATACGACTTTAACTACACAAAGCACTGGGCTGAGCTTCAGTGTTTGTGGCTGTGGAAGAAGCAGGGCAGAGGTGAAGTGTGAGTCCACAGAAAGAGAAGCCCGTCTCACCACGGACTGCACAAAGAAACTGGACCGGTCTGTGGTTAATACCTCCGTAAATACTGGACAATATGGAAAACAAACTGTGTCAAAGTTCAATGTGATTTTTAGTAGGGTAAAGTAACAGAAATCAGATACTAATCGATTCTAAAACTAGTAATTTCTCCATTATGTTGTAATACAGTGAGATCTAGGGTTTAGTCGCTATTTGAAAATACCAGGTTCAGCATTTGTGAGCTAAACTTTTGGATATTTCAAGGCAAAGTACAGTGTGATCAATAGTGAAATCTGCCCTGATTATCACATTGTAGAACCTGAAAACCACCAATGATTAACTCATTAAGAAAGGACAAGTGTTTAATGTTGAAAATCACATTCTGTTTGCCGTTGAGTAATGAGTCTATACCTTGATATTTTGATATTTTGTTTAGGATTCTGTTCAAGTTTCACATTTTAATTGCAACCCCAAGAAGTGACATCAAGACTGAAATCTTAAAGTTGAACTCCGGCAGGTTTGAAGCTAAAGTCCGTTGCTAGAGGAGGTGGAATTCTGTCAGAAAACAGCACAGATCAGTGTTTCCTCGGTGGAGATCTCACTGTGGCAGTGAGTCTGTCAAGGCAACAAACTAGTGTAGTGATGGGGGCAAGTTCTGAACTTCCACGTAAAACGATGATTTGCTTCACACTGAAGAAGCTTAACACCACTTTAACCCATCTGACAACAGCCACGAGTCTAACAAACAAAACGCTCTGCCTGGTTCACTCATTAGTGTCTGGAAACGTTAGAAAACAACTTTATAAGCACCTCACACTTCCCTCTGCTGATTTCCCACTGCACAGGCCAAAGACCAAAAGACTCGATCGTCGACTCCAGCGGCAGCGAGAGGCTCGAGCGCCAGAAACAACAAGTGAAGATCGACTACTGACGGTAAAGAAGAAGAGAAACTGAAAGTTGTTGAAAATGGTTCGGGAATGTATTTTTTTCAGCGTTTTCAAAAACTATAATTCACTCGTAAATAAATGGGATTAGAAACGACATCGGCGATCGAGTCTTTTGGGCTTTGGCCTGTGCAGTGGGAAATCAACAGAGGGAAGTGTGAGGTGCTTATAAAGTTGTTTGCTAACGTTTCCAGACACTAATGAGTGAACCAGGCAGAGCGTTTTGTTTGTTAGACTCGTGGCTGTTGTCAGATGGGTTAAAGTGGAGTTAAGCTTCTTCAGTGTGAAGCAAATTGTTGTTTTACGTGGAAGTTCAGAACTTGCCCCCATCACTACACTAGTTTGTTGCCTTGACAGACTCACTGCCACAGTGAGATCTCCACCGAGGAAACACTGATCTGTGCCGTTTTTTTTGGCTTCTGACAGAATTCAACCACCTCCAGGAACGGACTTTAGCTTCAGACCTGCTGGAGTTCAACTTTAACGGACGAGCTAATACAAGAATCACATTTCAGAACAAACAGCGTCCAACCAGACACTTCACAGCAGATTTTTGGCTTTGTTTTTGTTCCTTATTCATTAAACAAGAGACAATCACCTTTCAAAAGTGCATGTTTAACCCCAAACTGTATCAAATATGTAAATAATGCAGTAATAATCTGTCGTAACACAGGATTACAGGTGTGTATATCTACATCAACTACGCCAAAAAAGAGGAAATCGCACCAAAACTCAACAGTGATTCTACGTGTGGAGTGAATATGTGACAGATCTGACCTGCGTTGTTGATGAGAAGGTCCAGTCTTGGTTCAGATTTGAGGAAGTTTTCAGCAAAGTCTCGAACTGATTTGAGACTGGCCAAATCCAAAGGCATGAAGACCACGTTGGAGCTTCCACTCTCCTGGTACAGAGCACAAAACGAGCTCACATGAAGTCACAGTGGACAATGACCGTAAAAAACAATTTTAGTACATTTCTCCTCGCCTGGATTTTTTTCTTCATTTTGCTTTTAAAACTGCCCCTTTTACCCCCTAATGAAGTGTTCTACCTCCTTTTGTTCAGCACAACCTGTTATTTCACAATCTGCTGCTGTAGTTGTGTCATGAGGCTGTGAGAAAAGCTACAGGACCAGAAATAGGGATGAAGACAATAAAATCCACACTCTTTTATACAAAACTCACAGCAAACATGTAGAAACAACTTTTTGGACATAAAAAATGCTTAATTTAGGGCCTTAGCTACAAAAATGCAAAATATCAAGTCTGTAAGTAAATTAAAAATCTCCTTATTGCCCTAAAAACAAAAGTGCAGTGGCTCCATGACTTTCCTGGTCCAGTCCTGGAAACAGCTCCTGTCAGGACCACGGCCAGAGCCACAGCACTTCTGCATTTCCAGGTGTTTATTACATTTGGATTTGTTCATTTTGAGTGAAATAAACCTTTAAATAAAAATAGAAAGTGATGCACAATTACACACACCAAGATGTGTCATTTTCCATGTGTGTGAGAATTAACTCCACTTAGAGCGACTTTTTCCCTCGTTATAAACACACACAGTCAGAGGAGTCGACCATCTTGACTCACTTCACTCTTTGGCAAAGTTTGGCTCGATCAAAATGGACGGAGCGCATGAGTTTGGGGAAAACAAAGTTCCTGTTGGACACTCGTTTTGCTCACGTCATCACACAGCGTGAGTGTGACGTAGGATAAAGCCGCAGAAATGTACGGAAACCTCTATGTCTGCACTTTCAGAGGGGAAAAGGAAGTTTCTGTCTTTTACCGTTAGAAAGTTCTGCGCGGTTATAGAAACATATTCCTCTGTATCGTATACGATAACGTAGGTCTTCGAGGGTTAAGAACGAAAAACAATAAAACGGGAAAACAGTTTGTCATTTTTCCGTTTTAGTGTCAAACCAAACAAATGATTTTGACCTCTATGTCCAATATATAATTTAAAGTTTATTTCAAATTACAGTTTACGCTGCTTCCTGTTTCTCGTCATGAGTTCAACAGTCACTTTTTAAGACGCGAAAGGAAACATGTCGCCGTAAAAGAAAAATTTCAACGATTTTTCAGGTAAGTCCTTCGAGCAGCAGAACCTCAGGGAAAAATAAACCGGAGAGAATAAAATATCAGAATTAAAATAGGCACAGAGACTGTTTTTTTTTTTTTAAATAAACTTTAAATTAAATATTGGAAATAGAGGTCAAAATCTGTTCTTTCGTTTGACACTAAAGCGGAAAAAATTAAATAAACTGTTTAACTGTTTTATTGTTTGTCGTTCTTAGTTGAGATTCAAAAGAACGAACGGTGAATGGACCAGAGCAGAGAGAAAGAGACAGTTTATGTCATAAAAGTGAAGTTTAGGAGAAAGAGAAAATTAAAAGGACTGAATATGTGAGAAAGAAAGAGAGAAAAGGAGAAAAAGAGAGAGAGGGAGAGAAAGAGAGAGAGGGAGGGAGAGAGAGAGACGGAGATAAGGAGATACAGAGAAAGAGAGATGGAGGGAAAGAGAGAGAAGAAGAGAGTGAGAGAGGGACAGCGAGAGTGCGAGAAAGAGAGAGAGGGAAGGAGAGAGACAGAGAGAGTGAGGGAAAGAGAGAGAGGGATTAGAGAGAGAGAAAGAGAAAGAAAGGGAGAGGGGGAGAGAGAGAAAGAGAGAGAAAGGGAGAGATGGAGAGAGAGAAAGGGTGAGAGAGAGAAAGGGAGTGACAGAGATGGAGGGAGAGAAAGAAAGTGAAAGAGGGAGGGAGAGAGAGAAAGAGGGAAAGAGAGAGGGAGGGAGGGAAAAGAAAGAGAGAGATGGAGGGAGGGAGAGACAGAAAGAGAGAGAGGGAGGGAGAGACAGAAAGGGAGAGAGGGAGGGAGAGAAAGAGGGAAAGAGAGAGGGAGGGAGGGAAAAGAAAGAGAGAGATGGAGGGAGGGAGAGACAGAAAGAGAGAGATACAGGGAAATAGAGAGAAAGAGAGTGAATCAGAATCAGAATCAGAATCAGAATTACTTTTATTCATCCCCGAGGGGAAATTTTCTTTGTTACAGAGGGAGAGAGACAAAGAGACAGAGAGAGGGAGGGAAAGGGAGAGAGGGATTAGAGAAAGAGGAAGAGTTTATCATTTATAATAGTACAAACAAACACAGTGAGAATGAATGTTGTTTTTTTCGTTCATTGTCGCACAAACTAATAACAACGCACAGAACCGTTTATGATCGTATCAGAAGGTAACGTTACAGAAAAGCATGTGTTTAATGTCACACTGCGGAACCTTCCAGGCCGTAGAAACGAGCGGGTGAGTAAAGTGGGCGGTACTTCCTGACCTTCCTCACGTCGGACAGCGCCGCCTCTCCGCGCTCTCGGCTCCGACACGCCAGGATCACCCGAGCTCCACGTTTGGCCAAGTGCAGCGCCGTCCTCTTCCCGATGCCCGTGTTACTGCCTGAAACGAGGAGCAAAACAAACCTGCACTACGGAACATTCCTGACAGCGGGATCGGCCGGAGAGAGGCTCCGGACAGGAATGTGACACGGTACAACGGGAAACACTGTGAGGGACAAAACGCTCAACGCCGTCCTGCGGAATATGAACTGTATTTTATTAGAAAAAGGAGCAAATCATTAAACCCGTTTAGTCTTAGTTTAGACCTGGTTTAGTCCTGGTTTATCCATCCATCCATCCATCTTCTCCCGCTTAATCCGGCTGGGTCACGGGGGCAGCCCGAGTGTTTTGAAGAGGACCCGTGACAGTCCTGGTTTAGTCCTGGTTTAGTTCTGGTTTAGTCCTGATTTTAGTATTAGTTTAGACCTGGTTTAGTCCTGGTTTTAGTATTAGTTTAGACCTGGTTTAGTCCTGGTTTAGTCCTGGTTTAGTTCTGGTTTAGTCCTGGTTTTAGTATTAGTTTAGACCTGGTTTAGACCTGGTTTAGACCTGGTTTAGTCCTGATTTAGTCCTGATTTAGTCCTGGTTAAGTTCTGGTTTAGTCCTGGTTTAGCCCGGGTTCAGTCCTGCTTTAGTTCTGGTTTAGTCCTGGTTTAGTTCTGGTTCAGACCAGGACTAAAACAGAACTGAACCAGGTCTAAACGAGGACTAAATCAGGACTAAACTAGGACTAAACCCGGGCTAAACCAGGACTGGACCAGGACTAAAGTCCTCTCACAGGGTTTTCTATACATTCTTCAGCCATAAATCAACTAAACTAAAATAAAGTCACTATAGAAACGCAACAGGATCTGCTGTGAAATATTAAACCTAAAACTTCCACAGAGCGTCTTTAAATGTGCTTATTCATGCTATAATATCATATAATACTGATAATTACCGGTAACTATCGCGGTCTTCCCGTGCAGCTGGACGTCGCTGGTGCATTGTTTTCCTTTCACTATAATTTCGTGATAAATAAACACGGCGGCGGCGAAAACTGCTCCACAGATCAGTAAACCCCACATGTCCGGAGCCGCTGCAGCACAGACGCACTGAGGCGACAGGAAGTCCGCGCGCGTTCACCGCACTTTTCCTCTGCCCATTGCGCAACTTTTTGGCGCAATGTCGAATCAGACGTGCGGGTGTGTCAATGACGCGTAAGGATTTTCAACCGGGAAATTCTAAAACCTAAAAAATATGAGTTTCTGTTGAACTTTCGCAAATATCTTTAGTGTCATTTAGTGTAAAATCTCATGTGGTGCGACCGAGAATAACATTAAAACTGTTTTATTTTCTAAAACATGGTTGGGATTTTAATCTAAATTGTGAGTAATATGAAGTGTACAGAAACAAACTGTTGCGTTTCTTTAGATTTTTAATACATATTGATATTTCCTTTTGCTCCAGTATGACAGTCGCCTGCTTGTGTTTAATGAACAAACTACTGCCCTGGAAAATGAAGAAAAATGAAGAAAAATGACGAAAAATGAAGAAAAATGAAGAAAAATGCCTAAAGAACCATTCACCCAAGTCGACTTTGTCTGTTATTAAAACTCCTGCTGTTATTAGTCGCACCACATGACATTTTAACACATTAAGCACAAAAAACAAGCAGAAAAACGCAGGATTTCTGGGGAAAAAATGATTTGATTCCGTGGAGGTCAGAGGTGCTACAGAAATGTGACATATATTCTTTTCTTTTGCACTTTTGCACTATTTACCATTTATTTATACGCATGGGAGAGAGAAACACAATTTAGATTCTTTTTTAACGTTTTTCGTATTTGACAGTAAACATTTGAACTTGAACTTGAAACAAATGATGTGTATTTTAAGCACCGGTATTTCAAGTATAGTCACAACACATACTTACATACTGTCGGACACACAGGCCCGGTAACAGCAATCTGAGGGCCCGATTATGACATTTTAACCTTTTTAACGAAATTGTTCGTTTTCTATCGGCACTTTTCTACTTTTGTTCTTTTTAATTAAAGCTTTTCTGGTGGAGGATCCTTCAAATGCGTTTCTCCATGGACATGCGGTCGCTTTGTCTGGAATTAAACCTTTCTATCGTCATGGAAACCAAACTAGACCCAAGTCACGGGTCAGGTCTGTGGAGAGGCGACGCCGCTCACAGTCAGATTCGCCTGTTTTTCCGGGTATTTCTGAGCAGTAAAACCACCTGTGATTGAATAAATGTAAAGTCGAGCTGTTTAAAGTCACACTGTGGAACATTCCAGGCAGAGCAATGACGTATCCATAGAAACAAAAGCAGAAAAGTTGGAAAAGTTACACGGTGCACCTTTAGAGCGCCAGTACTTGAGTAAAAGTTGTGTTTCGTCTTGTGACAATAGTAAAAAAAACTTGATTTGTGTTTCTTGCAGCTCCAGATCTGATTTAGTTTGTCTCATTTCTGTGTCTGTCCTCTGAAAATACCAAATGTTAATGTTTTATTTAACGTTTTGTCCTTCATATTGGATTAACTTCAGGTCAGATGTCACGTCCTTACAGTTTTCTTGAGTATTAGTTTCAAATACAATTAGTTTTCACCTTGAATGTCCCCGCTGTCTCCAAATGGGAGTTCTGAGTGAAACATGAAAGAGGTGAAAATATTAAACCTGATCTTTCCCTGCCCTCCCAGAATGCACAAGACACTAGTTGCTGCTGCCCTCTAGTGGTGACATGTGAGACACTTACAATTAATGTCACCGTTTTGTACATTGTTGTAGTTAAAGTTGAACTCTGGCACATTTGAAGCTAAAGTCCGTCGCTAGAGGAGGTCGAATTCTGTCAGAAAACAGCACAGATCAGTGTTTCCTCGGTGGAGATCTCACTGTGGCAGTGAGTCTGTCAAGGCAACAAACTAGTGTAGTGATGGGGGCAAGTTCTGAACTTCCACGTAAAACGACGATTTGCTTCACACTGAAGAAGCTTAACACCACTTTAACCCATCTGACAACAGCCACGAGTCTAACAAACAAAACGCTCTGCCTGGTTCACTCATTAGTGTCTGGAAATGTTAGAAAACAACTTTATAAGCACCTCACACTTCCCTCTGTTGATTTCCCACTGCACAGGCCAAAGACCAAAAGACCCGGGTTGGGATGGAGTGTATGGAAGTGTATGGAAGAGTGTGTCACATTAATAATAATAATAATAATAATAATAATAATAATGCATCAGTTTTATATAGCGCTTTTCAGGACACTCAAAGACACTTTACAGAGCATTATTCACTCACTCCAGACCCGGTGGTGGTAAACTACTATTGTAGCCACAGCTGCCCTGGGGCAGACTGACAGAAGTGAGGCTCCAATCTGCACCATTGGCCCCTCCGACCACCAACACTCACACACACACCACTTTCATACTAGGCAATGTGGGTGAAGTGTCTTGCCTAAGGACACAACAGTTTTTTGACTGGCGCCCCCCTGTGGCACCTGGAATTCCCAGTGTCTCCATCCCAGTACTAACCAGGCCCTGCTGAGCCTCTGAGATCTGACGGGATCAGGCTTTGACGAGCCGGTGTGACCACATTGTCCATTCTTGACTCATGTGTGGGTCAGTATCTAAGATGTGCACTTTTTTGACTTATTTGCGAACACGGTTTTCTTTATTTTGGCCAAACAAATACAGTTTAAACCACTCTTTCCTGTTGGCAGAGATCAGGTCCTGTAGACTTGATATTGTACTGATATAGTCCTAGTTTAGTGCTGGTTTAGATCAAATTGGTCTAAAATTGGGACAAGTGGGACAAATCCTCTGTGGTGTTTTTGTATTATTCTAAAACCCATGAAAACAGAAGTTTTAAAAATTGGGTAACTTAAAGCGGTGGTATTTTACAAAACATGTTTTACACGTTTCTTTTTCATTTTTGATGCTCTGAGTGAAGGTTCAAGGTATTTTCAGCTATGAAAATAAAGGTAGACTAGTTTAATGCCACACTGCGGAACATTCAAGACCAAAAAAAAGTGACAGATTACCTATAGTTACACAGTGCAACTAGTTTAGCCCTGGTTTAGACCTGATATAGTCCTGGTTTAGACCTGATGTAGTCCTGGTTTAGATCTGATATAGTCCTGGTTTAGACCTGATATAGTCCTGGTTTAGACCTGTATTAGACCTGATATAGTCCTGGTTTAAACCTGGTTTAGGCCTGATATAGTCCTGGTTTAGACCTGATATAGTCCTGGTTTCCTGGTTTAGGCCTGATATAGTCCTGGTTTAGACCTGATATAGTCCTGGTTTCCTGGTTTAGACCTGATATAGTCCTGGTTTCCTGGTTTAGACCTGATATAGTCCTGGTTTAGACCTGATATAGTCCTGGTTTCCTGGTTTAGACCTGATATAGTCCTAGTTTAGACTTGACATAGTCCTAGTTTAAACCTGGTTTAGACCTGATATAGTCCTGGTTTCCTGGTTTAGACCTGATATAGTCCTGGTTTCCTGGTTTAGACCTGATATAGTCCTGGTTTCCTGGTTTAGACCTGATATAGTCCTGGTTTCCTGGTTTAGACCTGATATAGTCCTGGTTTAGTGCTGTTTAGATGAAATTGGTCCAAAATCTGAGACAGTTCCGGTGTAAAACTTGTGCCAAATCACTGGTTCTGGATGAATGTTCTGGGACGGGGGGACACGCCACGAGCCCGTCTGATAGAATGAACAAAAAACAAGACTCCCAACAGGTTCGTTCTTAGAAAATCTTTTTGTATTTACACGTTTGAACAGACAAAGCCAAGTACAGACAAGAGTGCTTATGTACAAAGCAGCACGATGGTAAAACGAGTGCTAAAATGGATCGTATTTACAAAAGGAGACTAGGGGAGGAGGAGGAGGAGGAGGAGGAGGAGGACTAGCGAGCGTACGAACCAATGTTTTCTCACTACGGTATCACAAAGTCAATGGGCTATACAGTTAAAAACCAAAAAATGGCGAATTCTACACGGAAATCCAACGCCTCTCCAAATCGAGACTTACTGAATTTTCATATTTACATTATGTACAGAGAATAGTGTGTAAGCATGTATGGTTTTCTCATACATTAATAGCTACCAGTGGTGCAAACGCAGCAAAAGAAACGAATGTAATGAGTTTAATACTAAAATAAAATGTGCTAAATGTGAGACCGACGTATACTTAAACTAATGAATACACTGGGCGACGTCGTTTTCGAGCGCGAATCAAAAAAACCAAAGCGCTCCCTCGTCCGACAGCAAACAAGGTAACATAACGAACGGTGTCAGCCGCTTTTTCCGAAAAACAAAGAGATTGTCGATAATACTTCAAGTTCATGCAAAGAGTAAAAAATAAAAAAATATATAGAGACTTTCCCTGTTGACCAACCGGCGGTGCAGTTTTTCCCTTCATGACCACGAAAGGTGCAAAACGACGCGGACGCCGGGAGGTACGGGCCAGCGTGATCGGTTCGGTCGCCGTTTTTTTTTTTTGCGTGTTGTGCGTTGGGCGGAAACACATCTCGTTTTCATTCATTTTCCGTTCAAAAATATGGACGTTTTTGGTTTTAAATTGTTAGTTGATAAGGTAACCGTCCTATTTTTTTAAACTATTCTAGTACAGGTTTTAAAATTTGTATTTATTTATTATTGTATTACTTATTTTTTCCACTTTATTTTGACTTGTACACTTACATTCATATAATTATGCCTTATTTGACACTTGTCTCTCGCTATTTTTGCGATTTATTTAGCATTTATTACTACAGTTTATATTTTTTACTCTCTTTATATTATTTTTCCTCTTACGTTATCATTATATTATATTATTTGTGAGCGACTGTGTCCAAATAATTTCTAAGTCTGAGGCGTTCTACAAGTTTCATGTTCATTTTTGAAGCCCCGAATCAAGTTTCAAGGTACTTTTAGCTATAAAAAACACCTGAATATACATAAACGCTTGGTGGGCTAGGTTAATGCCACACTGCGGAACATTCGAGGCATAAACGGTGACGGATTTCCTGACCGGAATTGTTACAGAGTGCAACTTTTACGCCAAAATCCAAAATGGCCGCTTCGTTTGGGTTTATAATCTTTCTGTTATAAGTTTAACGATTTAATTGTTTAATTGTTGTTGCTATGGAAACCGTCTAACTTCGTTCTGAAACCCGTGGGTAGATTCAAAACAAACCGATCACGTTAGCCAATCTTTAGCCGTACGTCCCGGCGTCGACCAATCCAAAGCAAACGGAGGAGGAGGAGGAGGAGGAGGAGGAGGAGGGGCTACGGGGCGACTTCCTGTGGCAGTTCGGGCCCTTCCACTTCCATGTCCGCCTCGTCCTGACTGGAGGGACTGCTGACGGCCGCGGGGGGCGCCGGCAAGCTGGCAGGTGCGCCGACGGGGACGGTCTGGGCGGCGGGCGCGCCGGTTTGCTCCTCTTTGGGCGTTTTCGCGGCGAATTCGGTGACGCTGAACACGAACTGCAGACATCCGAGTTTGACGTAGCTGCCGTGATGGAGCAGAGCCGTGCCCTCCCACCCCGCCCCGCCGCCGCCGATCAGGCTGGAGCTGCTGGACCGGCACCCGCACACCTGCCCCGCGGACGACCCCTGCGACTGGCTGCTCATCACGCCCCCCGCAGGCAGGAGGCCGAGCAGCGCGCCCGGAGGGGAGTCGCCGTCCTCCTGCTGCTTCTTACTGCGACCTGAGAGACAAAAAGAGTAAAAAAAGTCTGTTCATTTTCGATTTCAGTTCGGTTTGCATGTGTTTCAGTGGTCTCTAGAGACCCCTATAACTATAATATACAGATATAATAAACAGTCAAGCCCAAAATGATTCAGACCCTTGACAAAGTTTGACTCAAAGTTACTTTTGTTCAACCAGGAAGTTTTGTCTTGATATGGAAATGCAACACAGCGTCTCCCAGAAGATAATAAGACGGAGCACATGAGGCATCACAGAAGGAAAAATGTTTCTCAGCTTTTATTTACATTTGAACTAAAAGTGGCATGTCCAAAATTATTCATACCCTTCCTCAATCATCAACAGAAAAGCCTTTACTGGCTATTACAAGCAATCAAACGCTTCCTATAATTGCTGACCAGTTTTTTTTTTTTTTGCACGTCTCGACTGGTATTTTTGCCCATTCATCTTTAGCGTTGAGCTCTGAGACTTTCACATCGGAGGGTCTCTTTGCCATCACTCTGATCTTTAGCTCCCTCCACAGATTCAAGAAGAAACTTGAGACAAAACACAAAAGTACATAACAATAGCACACTCAATACATACAGTACAATTCATTTCAGACAGTTCATCTGAAGTTCGAAGTCAAGAGTTAAAGAGTTACACTAACAAACCCTTATATAGCCAGAAGTCAATTCCCTTCGTGAAGGCTGGAGAGAAGCCTCGTTCAAAGCCAACACCATCGGCCAGCCTCCTCTCATCGGCAACAGACTGGGAACTGCGAGTCGACTTGGGCAGGCAGCTCAAGTTCCCAGAATATGTCACATCAACTTCTTTGAGACCTGACCTGGTACTGACATCTGCCTCTTCGAAGCAAGTCCTCTTATTGGAACTGACAGTCCCTTGGGAGGACCGCATGGAAGAGGCCAATGAGCGCAAGCGACTCAAATACCAGGAGCTCATCGAAGAATGCCGGAGGAGAGGCTGGAAAGCCCGTTGCGAACCTGTAGAGGTGGGATGTCGGCGCTTTGCTGCACGCTCCCTGTGCAAGGCATACAGCCTTCTTGGAATATCAGGTGCTGCAAAGAGGAGAGCCGTCAAGTCCGCCACAGAGGCTGCAGAGAGAGCCTCCAGGTGGATTTGGATCAAAAGGTCTGAAAAGTGGGCTTAAGCTGCTGGGACACAAGCCGGGGATTGATCACCCCGGCTGGGTCGCCTGGGGGAGGGTGTCTGATGTTGAAAGACCCGAAACACCCTGTGAACCCAGGAAACAACATCACTGATGATGTGTCCCAGCGCATCCGTAGATGTATTTATACACAATATAAAGAAAAATATTTAGTTAAACATAATATAATTTGATCACTGAACTACCACCGTTTTAAAGCTTTATAAAAGTGTTGAAAGATCTCATCTATGAGCTGCACCGGGTTCCAAGTTTGACCTGCTCGATAAGTAACTTTAAGTCAAAGTTTGCCAGGGGTATGTATAATTTTGGGCTTGAATCATAGGCCGTATAAAGAAGTGGACTTAGCGAGTGTGACGTCGCCCACAGCATCAGCGCCGCTCAAATGAGGCTCGCGATGCCACGGCTACAGGAGCGAATCTGGAGCCAGGATCTACGTTATGAAGAGGATTTTTTTGACAGACAAAATAGCGAAAACATTTTAAGGCCAAAATGAAGAGGCTCAGTGCAGGAGTTACAGAGAGAGAGAGGCGACAGGATCCCAATGTGAATCAATGGGGAAAAAGGGAGAGAAGGAGCCGGAAGAGCCTCCTGGAGCACTTCCTGTTTTGGCACGCGGCGGCTAACGGGTTAGCTTAGTCCACTTATATATATACAGTCTATGGCTTGAATGTGTACAGTCACTTTTGAGACTTTTGTTTGATTGACAGTTCCTGATTGGTTCTGTGGTTGCAGTGAGAAGTGCACTCAGATGTCCAAATAATAATAATAATAATAATAATAATAATAATAATAATAATAATAATAATAATAATAATAATAATAATAATGCATCAGTTTTATATAGCGCTTTTCTGGACACTCAAAGACGCTTTACAGAGCATTATTCATTCACTCCAGACCCGGTGGTGGTGCTACTGTTGTTGCCCTGGGGCAGACTGACGGAAGCAAGGCTGCCAATCTGTTCACTTTCATTGCCTAGTATCACTTTCATACTAGGCAGTGTGGGTGAAGTGTCTTGCCTAAGGACACAACAACAGTTTTTAGCACTGGCGCCCCCCTGTGGCACCTGGAATTCCCAGTGTCTCCATCCAAGTCCTGACCAGGTCCTGCTGAGCCTCTGAGATCTGACGGGATCAGGCTTTGACGAGCAGGTATGGCCACATATTATATTAAATATTGAACTAAGCTCCAAAATAGCCATAGCTGTAGTCATTCAGGATTCACAGAACCATAGTTTTATTTGTAACTGCAGGAGACTGTAGTTGGAGCGTTCGCTGGATCACAGAGAAGTGAAGTAACAACCGGGTGCTCTTCAGAAATCCCGAGTGGACAGATAAACTTACAAGATGAAAGAAGAGATCCGAGACACTCTGATACACTTATCTATGACTTTGACATGAAATAAACCTATTAACCAGGCGTATCAGAGTGACTCGGACCTCTTCTGTCATCTTATATTCAACTTTGAGAACCTAAACTGAGCGAAGACTTACGGATGATGCCTTGTACTTTGGCCACCAGTCCACTCGGGGGCGTCGGCGAGGCCTTTTCAGAGAAGTCGCAGGAGTAGAGGACGTTGTCGACTGTGGTGCCGTGTTCGCTGTAGTTCAGGAGCTCGTAATGTTTTGTATTCTGTAAAAAAAAAAAGAACACAAAGCAAAGAGGTCACAGCACGAACCAGGACTAAACCAACGACTGACACGAGTGTAATTTATAACAGAAAATAATGCCGTCGCCCTTTACCTCGTCGTAGAAAATACAGGCGTGTTTCCCCGACACGTAATTACAGTGACCGTAGTTGGTAAGGCACACGTCCATGTCAGCACCTGCACAGAACGCAACACAGGGAGGTTAAAAATGGGGAAAAGGAACTGAACTTTACAGAAAATATCACTATCAAGAGAGAATATTACACTTTTTTAGAGTTTAATGACTAAATGTGGGCTGAGTCTTGGACACAAACACCATGCGAGTTGTGTGATCATGGGAGTTATTTATTTGACTTATTTATTGCTATTTTATGATTTTTATGGACTGGTACGATCACATTTTAGCAATTTACCTTTTTGTCGTCTTCATTTTATGCCTGTGCAGCACTTTGGAAACTGCTTTGTTTGTAAAATTTGCTATATAAATCATAGTATAATACAATAAGAGTCCGAATAAGGCTTTGGATGCATGGATGATGTCTAAAAACACTTGAGGCGTTCAGGTTTTCGATGGGGAAATGACGTTAAAACGCAGCAGAAAGCTCCAAAAAGTCGATTTCGCGTCATATGGGTGGAGAAGTTACAAAGTGCGTATGGTAAAAGTGTCCTTACCTGTTCCTATGTAGAGCGTCCTGTAGCACATGCTGACTGCTGGTCCTTTCCCCGTGAGGGGGTAAAACACCGCTCGCGCCTGAACCGTCTTCTGACCTGGAGAGAGGACAGAGCTCTGAGTTCGGGAGACGTCTTCACTGTGACAGACTAAACCAAGAACGACTCAACCCGACACTTGTTTTGTGTTTACAGACTCGTCGAAGCTTCTCAAAGCGCGACACCGTTTTTCATTATTCATTCAGTCCATACGGGCGGCGGTAAACTCGTATACAGAGACAAATGTGTTAGAGCTAGAGATGGATAAAATTTTCTTAAACGATCGTCGGAAAAATTTACGGGCAATTTTCGATTAATCGATTAATCATTCACATTTTTAGATTAAAATTATCATCACAATTATTACTATTACTAATCTGCGTAAATAAACTCACCTTTACAACATATAAACCATAATCACTACAGAGCCACATCAGTGTGAGATCAGAATGTGTTTAATGCAGCTTTGGCACATTTGTTTACGTCTTACAGAAACTAAACTTAAAAACTACATGGTTCATTTGCGTAAGCGGAAAAAAAGCAGCTCTTTCCTTTTGCACTGATGTGAGCAGCTTCTGTTGGACTAAAGGACACGACTCAGTGGAATATGAGTGTTCTCCCTGTGACAGAGGATGTGGTGAGGCTGTTCTGTGCGTGTGTCGCGTTGGAGATGCTGCGTAAACATGCGAAACCGGGACACTGATGTGCAGGTAAACACACTCTGAGGAATATAGTGATCTCCAAGGAGCCAGAGCGGAGACGTGGGACTGTGAGGCTCCAGTGTTTGTGCTGTGAGACGCAGCCTCGACTCCTCACGCTACGTTACGCACAGACGCCTACATTCAGTTTGTCGATTAAAATGAACGTGATCGACGAAATTCTTAATGATCAATTATCGATTAATCGACTAATCGTGCCCGTGCCTAATTAGAGCACCTGTACATAATAACGTCAATAATAACTAAACATAAATAACGTCATAGTTTATCAAAAACTTCTTTCAAATTAGCAAATTCATTGTTATTCATTAATAAAATGATAAATTGGAATCCTTGTTGACAAATAATAACCAAAAAGGTGAATATTTAGTGTGATCCTTTGGTGCAGATCACAGCTGAATTCTCGCCGCTTTGTTTTTATGTCGTTTTGCAAAGTGTCTTTTGTTATTGAGTTCCAAATAGTTTCTCGCTGTTCCCAGAGACTTGATTTGGATGACAGTTTGGTGTCATTTTTGGAAAACATTAAACTTGAACATTTACGGATAACAACAATAGTTCTATTTTAGCATTAAAAATATGGTTTTGATAAAAAGATCTCGCATTTACTGGTGGATTAACCATTACAGAAGCATAAACAGATATTTTGGTAAACAGAAATACACCAAACACCTTATACTGGGTGGTGCTGCTCTAATACATTTGCTAAGCTCTGTAGTCGAGTAGGAAGCTCCAATGGATTAAATAAATGTTTTTCTTTCCACTCCTTTTCGAGCTCCAATAAGAAAAGGAAAAAAAAGTGAAATGTACATTAAGAGTACTAAATACACGTATGCTTCTTGTGTTCATTAATCTGCTCAAAATAAATCAATTAAAGCTGCCCTGAGGTTTGACCAAGACTTTTTTTTTCCATCAAGAGCCAAATATGAAACCCGAGGGTCGATACGGGGCCACAGACGGGGTCAGTACAGGGGATAATTCACACGTGTGTATTAGAAGAGGTGAGAATGAGCCTCTAACCCTTTATTCATGCGTTCATTCTCAACAGGCTCCGTCAGCTCGACTTTATCAGGTGCATTTTCCAAAAAAAAAAACCTGCAGTAAAATCTTCAATCTGGAGCTGGCACAACAAACGCCGTACTTACTGTCCGGGACGGGCGGCGGTGTTTTGGAGGCGAGCGAGGCGGCTCGGGGAGAGGGAAGGCTGGGCTCTTTCTTGGGGAACAGCTGCTGTATCCTCTGCCAGGCCAAGAGTTTGATCATCTCGGAGTCCAGTTTGTCCAGCTCGATACCTGCGCAGACGAGGAGGGCGGAAATCAGACGCTGAATCAATACCAAAAGTTACGGAACGGTAAAAGATCTGTTTATATTTGGACGAAAAAGGGGTCATGTGTTGGAATTACATCTCTGACAGCTCCAAAAAGCAGCACTAGAATGGAAACAAAACTACGAAATGGAAAACTGGAAACCGAACCGTGAAATTTATATATTAGGAATTATTTTGATCTCATTTGATCTCGTTTTTGTGGACTTAATCTCAAATTTATTAATATCATTTATACCTTTTTACTCTTTGTTATTGTCATATATTGTAATGTTTGAGCTACTGTGTCCAGATAATTTCCTTTCTGGATCAATAAAGTCTAAGTTCATTAATAAGGAAAGAAGGCGTCTGATTGGTCAGTTATTAATGTTCAAATCTTAATTTACAGACAGAAAAATGGAGGAATAAAAACACCAGGATCATGTTCGGTGGGTTAATATGTTAATATAAGGTCTCATCTTGTGGAAATTTTGTCTTGTCCCATCTCTACTAGGGGTGTGTATTCTCATGAGTCTGGTGATACGATACGATACGATACGATACATCCCAATGCTAGAACAAAGGACAGTGTACTGCAATTTATCAATACTTCTAATAATATTGTCATGTGCACCTTCACAAGCACAAATATGTATTGCATTAATTAATTTATATTTAAATATTTAAATCATGAGAACAGTAAATGTATCTCCAGAGTTTTTGTGAAAAATGTGATTTTAGAAAATCGATTCAGACAAACTTGGAGCCAATTCAAGAATTGCGTAATGTGTTATCGCAATACATCACTGAATCGACTTTTCTTACACCCCTAAACCCCTATTAACACTAGATTTTTCACAGCGATTGACCCAAAAAAGTCCCATTCACAGGACAGAAATGAACCTTTCCTGAATATTTTAAGAATAATCTTGAGCTGTATCAGAACACTTGGGAATAGAAAAGAAAGAACTATGATTTAATGTTGCATATTATTACTGAAACATGCAACAGACCAAAGTATCACATGTACTAAAATTCTCAAAACAGATTCCAATCCTACAATAATACTTAAAAAACACAATTTAAACAGCAGAATGTGATTTTCAACATTAAATAATAATTAAATTATACTTTTTCTGTTCCCAAGTGGTCTTACATCTATTCTTTTCTCCATGGACCTGTTTCTGCTTTGGAATGTTCCACAGTATGGCATTAAGACCTAAACCAGACCCAAGTTACGGGTCAGATCTGTGGAGAGGCCGACCCCGCTCACAGTCAGAATGTTGTTTTTCCAGGTATTTTTGAGCTGTAAAACCACCTGTAATCAAATAAATGTAAAGTAGCGCCGTTTAATGTCACACTGTGGAACATTCCAGGCAGGCGAAATGGCGTATCCATAGAAACAAGCACCCTCCACCAGAAAAATGACACAGTCCGTCTTTAAACGGGCAGTAAAAGCTTTTAGAGTTTAGAGTTTAACCAGTCCCTGCTCGACTGCACGTTACAGCTTTTGCCATTTAAGTTTGTCCGTGTTTGTGTTTCTGGAAAAATATGATGGGGAAAAATGAAAAATAAAAAGAGTTAAGAAGCTTCACCTCCGTCGCCGTCCAGCCCGTCTCTGAGCGCGGAGAGGTGATCCATGGAGAGAGAGCTGCCTATGAGTCCAGGACCTGCCTTTACGTCTGAAAACAGAACAGGTGCAGTCAGATAAAGCACAAAAACCAGAAGCAGATCCGTCTCCTCCGTCTCCTCGCTCAAGAGAAGGTTTTGAGGAGCTTTTAGTGGTAGTTTCTTCAGGTCGGGTCTCAAGTCTCGATTATAATTTGTTTTTATGACTTATTTTCCATTTTATTTTAATTGTACTTATGGATTTATATTAGGGACGGGACAAGATCTCGTGCCACAAGATTTCGCAAACCAAAACTGCGGAAAATCATCTTATGAGAGTTTTTTTTCCCCAAGTGTTTACGTTTGGATTGGATGAAAAAGGGCTACAGTTCTGAAAAGCAGCACGAGAATAGAAACAAAAATATGAAATCAAATACATACAAAACTGCGAGGACAAAATTCGAAACTAAATTGTGCAATTTATATATTAGAAATGGGGTTAAAATCTCGTTTTGTCTCGTTCTCGTGGACTTAATCTCGTATCTGGTCTCGTCTTGTGGAAATTGTGTCTTGTCCCATCCCTAATTTTTTGATATAATTATGCCTTATTTGACCCAAATCTCTACTCATTTCAAATGTATTAATACCATTTATGCTTTTTACTCTTTGTTACTGTAATATACAGGGATGTAACAATAACCGGAATATGATATCGTATCGTCAAAGGTCTCACAATAATATCGTGACCATCGCAATATATCGAATCCCAAGTCTCTTTGCTTAAATGAACAGAACTACATAGACCATGATCCTTTGCTCCGTTTCAGTGCAGACGACGTGAAGAAATAACTGTTCTAAGCACTTTTACATCTTCATTCTTTGGATTAAGTCTCGTGGAGGCATTTTTAGAGGAAAAAGTCGCAGATTCACCACAAAATATTGCAGTAAATCTGGTACCGTGAGGTTCATACTGTGATGATATCGTATCGTGAGACTTAGATTTCACTTCCTATTTGGAACATGGTGACTAACGGATAAACTATGTCCATTTATATTTATAGTCTACAGTACTGGCACTTTTCCATAGTATCAAAATGTACATTTATATTACATTTAATACATTTAATACAAATAAAATGTATTTATAAGCGTCTAACACCCAAGGACACTTTACAGGGCCTAAACACGATAAAAATAACATCAGTACAATTTAAGACCATTTAAACAGGTTTAAAAGTGCACTGTGTAACTTTTCGGTTGCTTGTTTCTATGGATACGTCATTGCTCTCATTGGAATGTCCCACAGTAGGACTTTAAACAGCTCTACTTTACATTTATTCACTTACAGGTAGCTCAAAAATACCTATAAAACAGGCGTTCTCTCCACAGATCTGACCTGTCACTTGGTTTGGTTTGGTCTCCGTGGAGATAGAAAGGTTTAAAGCCACACTGTGAAACATTCCAGACAAAGCAGTAACATCTCCACCAGAAAAGTTACACAATGCAGCTTTAAAAAGTTCATATTTTTTTGATAAAGTAACGGTTCTAATCCAAAACTAAACCAGGACTGACTAAACCATTACAGGTCTGATCTGCGGAGAGGCAACAACAATGGCTTCCCTAAACATGTCCCTACTGTCCACGTTTTATTAGAAAAGACATTTTATCATCCTTTAATCAGGAAGTGTGACATCAACTTAGTTGATGTCACTAAGATAAGCTGCCGCAGGAGATAACAAGCTGGGGGAAGTGTGGCAACCTGAGCACTGTCCTCTGTTTCCTCCTATTTTCTCATCAGCATCACTCACTATGTTCTCATCTGTAGTTTGTTCATTGCTATTCACATGTTGTCCCCTGTCCCACTCCCCCTGTGGAGTGGAACTCTTTCAGACGCCTGATGGCAGCTGGACCTCGCTCCTCCTCTTCGCCTGGCTCCTCCTCCTCGCCTGGCTCCTCCTCCTCGCCCGGCTCCTCCTCCTCGCCCTCTTCTCCTCCTCCTCGCCCGGCTCCTTCCCCACCTGGGTAGCTGTGGTCATACTGAACTGGCCCACGGGCCTGGACATCTATAGCCTGTCCGTCCATGGGAGTGGATCCCTCCTTCACTGTAGTTCTCCCTGAGGTTTCTTCTTTTTCCCAGGACCCTGGGTTTTTTGGAGTTTTTCCTTGCTGAGAAGGAGGGTCTAAGGACAGGGGATGACTGGACAATGTTTCATTTGCTGCTTTACATGAATGTTGTTTATTCCTGTTTTGATATGTCTGTGTGTATGTTTTACTCATCCATATCTTGGAACGCCCTTAGAGGCTACTGTTGTTGCGATTTTGGGCGCTACAAAATAAATTGAATTGAAATTGAAAAAGTGCCCTGTTAGGATGCTAGTTGTTAGTTTTACCATCACAAAAAACTTCATTCTCGTTTCTCAAAGTTGTAAAACGAAAAGAAAAGAAGAAGAAATGGCTTTAAAGCTGCACTGTGTAACTTTTCTGGTGGAGGGTGCGTCTCGTCTTTCCTGCTCGTTTCTATGGATACGTCACTGCTCTGCCTGGAATGTCCCACAGTGTGACATTAAACAGCTCCACTTTACATTTATTCAATTATATTTGGTTTTAGAGCTCAAAAATACCTAGAAAAACAACATTCTGACTGTGAGCGGCGGCGCCTCTCCACAGATCTGACCTGTAACTTGGTCTAGCTTGGTTTCCATGACGACAGAAAGGTTTAAAGCCATACTGTGGAACATTCCAGACAAAGCAGTAACATCTCCACCAGAAAAGTTACACAATGCAGCTTTAAAAAGTTCATATTTTCAAGAAAGTAACAGGAAACTAAACCAGGACACATTACAGGTCAGATCTGTGGAGAGGCGACAACAAGGACTTCCCTAAACATGTCCCTACTGTCCACATTTGATTAGAAAACATTTTAACCTCCATGAAACAGGAAGTGCCCAGTTTGCATGCTAGTTGTTAGTTTTGCCATCACAAAAAACTTCACTCTCGTTTATAAGAGTTGCAAAAAGAAAAAAAAAGAAGAAGGAATTGTTTTAAAGTTGCACTGTGTAACTTTTCTGGTGGAGGGTCAGTCTTGTTTCCTGCTTGTTTCTATGGATACGTCACTGCTCTGCCTGAAATGTCCCACAGTGTGACATTAAACAGCTCCACTTTACATCTATTCAATTATATTTGGTTTTAGAGCTCAAAAATACCTAGAAAAACAAACATTCTGACTGTGAGCGGCGGCGCCTCTCCACAGATCTGACCTGTAACTTGGTCTAGTTTGGTTTCCATGACGACAGAAAGGTTTAAAGCCATACTGTGGAACATCCCAAAGCAAAGCAATAACAGTTCCATGGAGAAAAGCGTCAGACGGACTCTACACCACCTTTTTTTCACGAATAAAAACTACAAACTACAAACATTTTCCTTCTCCTCGTGTCTCGTACCTGGAGTGAGTGAAGCTGGCTGGTGTTTCCTCGTTTCTTCCTCGGCGTTTTTCAAAAGTGCGCCTCCGTCTTGGTTTCGACTCCTCTCGTTTTGGCCCCATATCGTCGGGGCCGGGGGTGGGCACATCTCCCCTTCCGAGCGGGTCTCCGCCGGCTCCCGCTTCACCGCTCCTATGTGGTTCACCTGCACAGCGCCCCCTGCTGTTTTCAGTCTGTGCTCGCTCTGTTTGCACGGGACGCTGTGGCACTCCAGGGGCCCGTTGGCTTTGGGAGGGGGGCTGTCGTCCGGCACGGGGCCGTTGGGCTTTCGACAGTTCTGACACGGGATAGAAATGCATTTACAAAGATCCGGCTCCACCTGCTTTTCACAGGGCGCAGGGGAGGGACTAGTCCGTTCTCCGGAGGGTTTTAGATCCTGGGTCTTGGATTTGAGACCCTGGTTCTGGCCCGGACTCAGATCTGTGCTGGTTTTGTGCGATTCCCAGTCGGATTCGGGAGATTTCTGTTTGATGGACAGGTGCCTCATGATGCTGCACTGGAGCGCGATGACGTCTTGGAGCCACTGGGGAAGAAAAACAGGTTTAGAACAAAGAAAAGTGGCCACGTTTCCATGATTTTTTTTAAAAATTCTGAATTAAACGCTCTGAATTAAAATATTCTCCTTCGAGTTTACGTGGAAATAATAATTCCAAATTGAGGTTTACATGGAAAACTTTGGAAAAATTGCCTTTATTTAATGGATGATTGACAGGACATAAGGTTCTCCGTTACATAAGAGCGAGTTGTACAGTTGTAGGGAGTATTATCTGTTACACGAGGGTGACATATTGTGCAGTTCCCAATTTTAGCCTCCCCCATTTAATATTTACTGTATTTAATGTTTTTTTTTCTTGTTGTAGCACTGCTTTTTGAGACTACAGCTTCTCAAAGAATATATTTTTATTGATTTAAAGAAATTTTTATTACTTATTTCTATCGTATTATACTTTAACTTGTACATATCCAGTTATACAATTACGGGACATTTATCTTTCTTCTCTTTGTTATTGTATTGTGCCGTGTGAGCGTCTGTGTCTAAATAATTTCCCTTGTGGGTCAATAAAGTTTGTCTAAGTCTAAGTGTGTTCAATCTTGTGGGAATTTTCAAACATGAGATCTTGTCCCATCTCCAGTTTTTTCAGGACTGATTCTTCTTCAAAAGTCTGTGTGTGTAAAGGTCGCCACAAACTGCAGGATTTTCGGATTTTCGGTCTTAAACGTGCGGCAAAATGTGTAAACTCCACAAACACGAGGAGAAACTTATGAGACTAAAACTCTCTGATCGCAAACAAGTCCAAACTGTGTGATTATTATTTGTGAAATGTGGAGCGATACTTCAGATACAGGATTTTTCAGCATAAAAGAGGAGATAAAGTCCACAGGAAGTAGAGTCACTGTCGCTTCACCTCGATCCGTGCGCTGAGGACGTAAATAAAGAACGCAAAGAGCAACTTTTGCCTTTTTACTTTTAAAGAACGCTTCAAACTGGATTAATAGTGCGGTTTTGTGGACTGGAGTCATTATCTGCGAAGGACAATTTCTATGGATAAAGTGGATGAGATACTGCACTTTAAATGTTCCACTTTACATTAGGTGAGGAGTAATAAAGTCTTAATTTTCGCTTTATCCCGAGTTTGTTTGTTGCGTCTCTGTGCCCGTCGCTCCTCTGCCCCTGACGCTCTGTTTTATCGTCTGTTCTCGTAGCGCTGTTGATGTTCGGTGGTTCTGATCTGACTCCACACATGAGGAGCAGCGGCTTCAAAATCGCACACGGAGACAAGAAGTTGGGTCACGCCTCCCCGAACTCAGGAAGAAGAAATCGCAGCCAAAATCGGGCAAATTCTCCTGTAGCGTGTGACGGCCTTAAATCTAAGTTTGTAGAATTTTGGGGGAATTTCACGACATCTCGTCCCATCTCTAGATTTTTTCCAGTATTGATTCTTCTTCAAACATTTGTGCATTGTGTGTTTCTCGTCTGAACCCCTCACCTCATCCTGTTCGCTCTGGGACGTCAGGTGTTTGGGCTGCAGTTCTCCTCCACACACCAGCTCCAGCTGCCGGACCCCCAGAGGCAGAGCCAGGGCCGGGGGGCTCCGGTACTGGGACTTTATCGCATCGGGGACCTGAAAACACAAAGCAGAACCAGGGTTAGACACAGATATAAACAAATCTACCCCCAAATTCTGACACCGACACTGTGCCGTCCACTGGTGCTATTGTCCAGGTAAAAAACACTTGGACAAAACAATCAAAATGGAGGGTGCATCTGATCAACATTTTACTGCTGTATTTGTTTAGAATAACCCAGACATGATTTTAAACTAACCAATTTTGACTTTAAACTAACCAATTTTAGTACATTTGTCCTCGCCTGGATTTATCCCCCTTAATTCTGCTGTTAAAACTCCCACTTTTACCCCTAATGAAGTGTTATACATCCTTTTTCTTCATTAAAACCTGTTATTTCACAATCTGCTGCTGTAATTCGGTTATGTGGCTGTAATAAAAGCTACAGGCACAGAAATACAAATGAACAAAAAGAAAACCACACACAGCAAACATGTAGAAACAACTTTTTGGACATAAAAATGCTTAATTTAGGGCCTTGGCTACAAAAATGTGAAATATCAAGTCTGTGAGTAAACTAAAAATATCCTTATTGCCTCAAAACCAAACAAAAAGTGTAATGGCCTCATTACTTTCCTGGTTCCAGGGCCAGAGCCACATCACTTCCTGCATTTCCAGGGTGTTTATCACATTTGGATTTGTACATTTGGACTGAAATAAACCTTTCAATTAAAAATAGCAGGAGGAATGCGCCATTACACAGACCGAGGATAAAAACAAAAATCAGCCGAGTTATTCTGACCCCCAGAGCTGCTTTTGCATTATAGCTGTACTGGGGCAAAACTAATTTAACTTTATTACGCTGTACTGCCCCTTTAAACGGCCCAGCAGCCATTCTGAATTATTTAATCTTTTGTTTTTTTACACATAGTTCTACAGGGGTTCCTACAGGTTTCTTCAAGTTAAATTCAAGTATTTTTAAGACGTTTTTACTTTGATTTATATACAAATTTAATACCTATTTTACGGCTTATTTCATAGAGCTACCGGCAAAATGAATCTGAAAATGAAATGCATGAAATGTGTCGCTCGGTAACGTAAAACCAACATTAGCGTTAATAAAGCTTTGTGTTCTGCTCAGATTTTCTTTGATTTTGCGTTTCTGCTTCAGCCTGTTGCTCGTGGCGTTGCAGCGCGTGATCTTCAGTGACGTGTTCGTGGGATTTTGACCCGGGACTGCGTCGTGTTCTCATCATCGGTTCTGCCGTTCTTTATTTAGACGACGATATTTAACCAAATAATGGTGATAAACAAATTAAACCTTTGAGGAGAAATGGTAGATATGGGGAGGTTATGTACTGCACACATTTTAAGACCCAGAAATAAAAGTTCAAGACGGTGGAGTGCGGTGGGGGAGCGTGAGGTTGGCAGGTGGACCCGTTGTGGTGGAGAAGGAGCTGAGCCCAAAGGCAAAGCTCTGGATTTACCTCAGTCACGTTCCTCCCCTCACCTGTGGTGCTGAGCTCCGGGGAACGACCGAAAGGACGAAATCGCGGATACGAGAGATCAAAATGAGTTTCCTCCGCAGAGTGGCCGCGCGCTCCCTTAGAGATAGGGTTAGGAGCTCGGAGTAGAGTCGCTGCTCCTCCACGTCGAGAGGAAGGAGGCCCCGGGGGAGACCCAGGACCCGCTGGAGGGACTGTGTCTCTGGCCCTGGGAACGCCTCGAGAAGGAAGTCCGGGAGTCCCCGCTTAGACTACCGACTGGCCCCCGCGGCCCGGCCCCGGATAAGCAGGAGAAAACGGATGGATGGACTTTTTCCCCCCAAAGTCTTTTTAAGGTCTTATTTCCAAATTTGTAAGGTTTTTAAGACTTTTTAAGACACCGCAGGAACCCCGTCTACACTGATCAGACCTTAGCCGCAGTGTGTTTGTGTTCAGACCTTCACAGTCCTCTTGTGGTTGTGTTTATGTTCAGTCTTGTGGTTGTGTTCAGTCCTCTTGTGTTTGTGTTCAGTCTTGTGTTTGTGCTCAGTCTTCTTGTGTTTTTGCTCAGTCCTCTTGTGTTTGTGCTCAGTCTTGTGTTTGTGTTCAGACCTTCACAGTCCTCTTGTGGTTGTGTTTGTGCTCAGTCTTGTGTTTGTGTTCAGTCCTCTTGTGTTTGTGTTCAGTCTTGTGTTTGTGCTCAGTCTTCTTGTGTTTTTGCTCAGTCCTCTTGTGTTTGTGCTCAGTCCTCTTGTGTTTGTGCTCAGACCTTCACTGTCCTCTTGTGGTTGTGCGTGGATCGGCGGTTGGGCGCGTGCTGTCGGTGGACTCGCCGGAGGAAGTCCAGTTTGACGGCGTGTTGAGACATTCGGTCCTGAAACTGGTCAAAGAGCTGACACCTCCGCGACAGGCTCAGGCTCCTCTGGTTTAGCTGCAGGAAACATGAGAAAAAAACAGGTTTCTAACAATGTAAAAAAAAAAAAAAAAAACCAGATATGACAAGCAAATGTTTTAACAAGAAATACCCCAATTTGTCGAAGTTACAACTGTCAGAACACGCATTCCAATAGGCGAGTTTCATCGTTGACAAAAGAAAACATGGTGAACGTAGCGAGAAAGCAGGTAAAGGGCATCGATCCCGGTTATTTATCCACTCTAACTGCAGACGATTTGACCAGAAATTAGTCATGAGCATCGAAGGAGCCAAATCACCCTTTTCAACCAGGACAAAGTGTGAACGAAAGCAAATTTCTGGTCTGAATCACCAACTACGTGGCCAAACATCCTCTTTGGCGATATCCACAATTATTTGGTAGAAACTCCTGCGACATAAGTCATAAAATCATGAATTTTAATGAAACAAACCTGTCGAGAAATGGGCCCAACATACGCGTTCTTGTTGGGTTCCAGGGTTTGCTCGGATCGTCAATATTCGCTCTACGGATGTTTGAAAGTCGTTTAATCCGATGTTGGCGGTTCTTTTCACTCGGAATACAGAAAACACCTTTTCCTTCTTCTTTCCTTCTATTTGTGCGTCCGATAATGCAGCAGGAATTCACCGTTATTACAGATAAACTGAGAACGGAAAGTCACACACTGCGTTTATGTTTTCATGTTTTCTTTACCGCCGGCCTCAATATTTCCCATCATGCAACACGCACATTTAATAACAATGATGTCAGCTCAAACTCGCCTATACAACTAAAGGATGAATAATAATAATAATAATAATACATTTTATTGATTAGGCGCCTTTCTGGACACTCAAAGTCGCCTTACAGCAACATAAACAAGTTAAATATGATTAAAACAAACAGTTAAAAGCCACAGTTAAAGTGGGACAGTATTTAATTGATTGACTGTATTTGGTATTGTATTTTTTTTAGGATTTAGTATTTACTGTTTTACTATTTAGTAAAGTATTAGACAGTATTTTAATTGATTGATTGTATTTAATTAACCTACAATCATCTATTCTTTCTACTTTGCTTTAGTTAAATAAAACTAAAGTCATGAAAGTAGACGCGGTTCTATGATTGACCACCAGAGGGCGCTGCTGGAAGCGCTGGGGTCAATCGGGATGCACTAATCCTTACCACCAGGTGCTCCACGTGGTTGGGGCACATCCATTTCCCAGCAGGCAGTGCAGTGAGCGGCGGGTCGAGGCAGTCCATGTGAAACAGCAGGGGGCAGTAGTCACACTGGATCAGAGGGGCCAGTCTGCAGCTCCTGGGGAACAGAGAGTTAGAGAGAGTTAGAACCACATTATCGTTATTATTTTATTATTATTTTTAGTCCCGTTTGTGTTTGAAGAGCTCAGACCTGTTGCAGGAGTAGCAAACTTTCACGGGCAGAGGCACCAGGCCGTTGGCGTCCAGTTCGTGCTGAGGTCTCCTGAACGGTTTCCCCAGGAGCTCCTCTTTCCTCCTCCGTTTACTGCTCCCTACAAGACAATTACACAGAGAGATACAGGTCAGCCATACCATCACTGTTAACTGTCCTGAAATGTCAAACCCGACCTGACGTTCAACTGGCATTTAGTTTTAGTCGTCCTTAAATTCCCACTCTTTATCACTGACAAAATTTCTAAACTTTTCCACATCCATTCCATGACTTTATGGCACCTACATGTGTAGAACTGAGCACTTTTAGGGCTAAATATGAAATATGAACCCTTTCCACTCACCTCATGGTTTGGTATTAGTTACTGTCAGTGCATTTTTTGTCTCTTTTAAACCCTTTGTGCGTTGTCCTGCTGGAGCGGCGGTGCAGATGTTCAGAAATAATCATAACAGCCTCATGAGGACTTAACAGAACTGTAGTTGCGTGAAAGAGACACTAAAATCCCATGACTTTTCCAAAACTTTCATTGAATTTACAAAATTCTATGACTTTGCCGGGCCTGGAAAACTACGATTGTCACCCTCCGGTTCTCACTTTCGCCACCACCTCGACTAACCAATGTTCTGCGGGAAACACCTCATTTCATTCACGTCACCAAACGTTTGCGTGTGCCTCCGTCGTCACCCACCTGGCAGTGCGGTGGTGCAGGTGAGCTCGCTGGGCAGCTGAAACTGAGTGGGGTTCCTCTCCATGGCGGCGGCGATGAGCAGCTGAAAGGGCCTCTTGAGTCGGGGCGCCGGCGTGGACAGAGACGCCCCCTCCAGCTCCGGGGCCGGCACGTCCTCCTCCGGCTCCACGCTCTCCTCCTCGCCCTCGTTCTGCTCCTCTGACGGCGTCGGGGTGGACGAGGTGTTCGACGTGGGGGTCCCGGGACGACTGCTCGGCCTGGAACTGGTCCTGTGGAAGGAGGAGGGTGAAGTCAACGAGAATTATTAGCAAATGGCACCGAAAACACGCACCAAAGTTCTTGTAGAGGTGCAAATGCAAGAAGAAGCAAGAAAAAAAAGTGAAAATATGCATAGCGCACTCAGATGGGCGATGTCCTAAAGCTTTTTTTTACTTTTAAATCATGTTTCGTCAGATCATTTTTCTTGCTTTGGACCACAGTAGCTTTGGGACACCTGGGTGTGCATTTTTTTCACTTTTTAACAAGAATTATTACCATTTTTCTGGTCTTGTCAAGATACCAACATTTCTAATTTGATTTTGATACTTAGGAACAGATTTGCACCAATTCTGGTACCAGAATGACGAAAAAAACACTCTTTCTTTAGTTCTTTAGACAGTAGATTGTGATTTTTAAATCATAGAATCACTTTCTTTGCTAATTCCATGTGGTTTTATATCAGTGTGATCCCTCACTGGTCCATGGGCAACATACAGAGCTTAGTAAATGTATTATAGCATCTCCAGGTATGAGGTGTTTGCTGTGTTTGCAATATGTAATTTAACGGTATTTCTGTTTACCAAAATATCTTTTTATGCTTCTGTAATGATTAATCCTCCAGTTTATGCCAGATCTTTTTATCAAAACCATATTTTTAATGCTAAAATAGAGCAAGCGTTGCCGTTTGTGCATTTTCAAGTTTAATGTTTTCCAAAAATGACACCAAAGTCTCATCCGAAGCAAGTCTCTGGGAACAGCTTGAAACTATCTGGAACTCAATAACAAAAGAGACTTTGCAAAAATGACGTAAAAACAAAGCAGCGAGAACTGTTATCTGCACCAAAGGATCACACTAAATATTCACATTTTTGGTTATTATTTGTCAACGAGGACCATTTTGTTCTTCCAATTGGTCGTTTTCTTAATATCTGGATAAACTGTGAAGTTATTTATGTTTTCTTGTTTTCATGACAGGTGCTCTAATACATTTGTTAAGCACTGGACTCGTCTATGTCCTCTTATACCTGTATTTCTGTGGTGTGGTTTCAGCATCGAAACTTGCTCAAATGTGTCTCTAGTTTCGACACTACAGTTAGCACCAATCAGTCTATTTCTCCACAAACAGAAAATGAGATCAGGCTTCCATTTCTCTCCCCTTCTTTGTTCAGCTCTTCATACCTGCGGTCCAGAAGCCGCACTTGGGCCACTCGTAGCCCGGGTCCGGCCGCTCCGGCCCCGGGGGGTAAACCGTCGAGTCTGAGGGGCCCGGCGTTCATCTCCAGCTCCACCCCCGGGGAGGACGAGCGCTTCGGGACGCGCTCCGGGAGGCCATTGGTCTGCTCCAGCTTCTGCTCACGCTTCTGAGAGACGACGGAGCACAAAAACATCAGCGAAGATCAGTTTAGACGGGATTGGACTGAGCCTTTCTGGTGTTTTGTAGTAGTATTAGTAATATTTGTAGTATTATTAGCAGTAGTATTATATATAAGAGTGAGTATTACACTTCTATGGGGTATTAACTATTAAAAAAATCACATATTTAGATCACCGTGTTACTTTTTATTGTTTTGAAAATGCTATACTTGCCCAAAACAACATATTAGCATCTTTTACAAGTTTCCTCACTTCTCTCTTTGCTCTCCGTGCTCAGTTACTCCCCCTTCAGAGCGCTAGCACAGCACAGTCAGCGTTCATCCCGCTAACAAAACTACTACACATCAGGTTTGTGAAGTTGCTGTGCACAGTTTTGCATCACGTTTTTGTATATTTATCAAAAATTGGCTCTAACACACCCGCTTTAAATGTTTTATTCTAGGCTATTTTTGTTTATTATTATTATTAGAAGTGTCAATTCATTGTTTTTAACTTATGAGAAACTACATTTCATTAATTTATTTGCGTGAGAATGCACTGAAATTACAATCAAGTTCATATACTGCTCAAAAAAAAGAAAAAGAAGGAACAATAAGGAACAGTTTGAAAACACGTCAGATCTCAATGTGAAAAAAAAAGTTGAATATCTATACAAATATGAACAGAGCAGTGTCTCAGGAGCAAAAGAATGTCACGTTACTTAAATGTTCAACCTACAGAGGGCTTCATTTTTATTACATTCAGATCTGATGTGTTTAAAAAGTGTTCCTTTAATTTTCTGAGCTGTGTACATTGAATGGGAATGTTAGTAGTCCTATTTCAATAAGAACTGTATCAATATTTCAGCATTGAGTCATGTTATAATGTTGTTACTCCCTCAAAAAACAGACCTGGAGTGTTTTGTTTCATTCACATGTTTGAGTAACACTTTATTATTAGTCTATAAAGCTCAAAATGCTCTGTTCTACCTTGTGACGTCAAAAGGACACAGTTTTCAAGTTAATTTTTCCCTTTAGTTCAGTAAATATCGGCAATTCCAGGCCTGAAATCATCCAGATGATTCTAGTGAAGGTGTGTGTGGAGTTTAAAAACACAGTGGAGCACTTCCTGTTTTCTGTTTGAGACAAAAGCTCAGCCTAAATGTGCGGAGTTTGTGCGTTAAACATGTGTGAATGAAACAAAAAAAAACACAACTCCAGTCTATTTGTGACAGGGAAACAACATTAGAATTTTAAAAAAAACGGCGTAATTTGGGCCCTTAAAATTTAAATTGACACGTTTTTCAATTCATTAAGTGTTTTGTAAAGGAATAAAAGCATTTAGGGGAGAAATTAAAATGTCAAGACTCGATTAAACCACTGACTCACTGACCTTTTTCCTAACGTTGCAGCGGTGACACATCCACTCTCCAGGAGGAAGCATTTCTTCACTCAGAGGAGGGTTACTGTCAGAAACAAGACACACGTCATTTACAGATACGACTGTTCAATACTGTGCAGGACTGGGGCAGGTGGAATAATAAAACTGGGCATAACAAAGAACATTATTACGCACTTGTGAACTCAGTCACTACAACCGAGTGAGTTTTGGGGCAATTTTCAAGCAGTTTTCTGTATTTAAAAGGTGCACTGCGGAACTTTTCTTGCTTGTCGACAGGGAGATGTTATGGTTTTCGCTAGAATGTTCCATGGTTTAAACATACCCATAATGAGAGTTTCTATTACTCAAAAATACAATTATTCCTTCTGTGAATAGGTGAATTGTAATGTAACGCAGCGCTGTAATATGTTTAATCTGTACTGTGGAACATTCTAGACCAGTGGTTCTTACTCTGGGTTTGATCGAACCCCAGGGGTTCAGTGAGTCAGTCTCAGACTCACATCCAACTCATATGATTCATGTGACTCGCCCCGTTTGGCTGCAGGAAATTTTGTGCGTGCAATAATCTGCGACTGTTGTGATGGTGTCGTGTCATTTCCTTCTTAATATTTTCCCTTCATACGAACTATGACGAGCAAAAAAAAGAAAGTGGTCAGACAAATATGAGCAATATGGATTCACATGTGCACAAATAAAATATACATACCTAAGTAAAAAAAAAAATAATCCAGTTAATAAGGGTTCAGTGAATGTGCAGATGAAACTAGTGGAGTTCAGCACCACTGATCTAGACAAAGCAATAACATTTGTAGGGTTGTCCCGATCTGATCACGTGACTGTGGACTCGATCCGGACTCGGACGTTATGTTCCAATCAGGTATCAGATCAATAATATATGTATATTAATCATTATTATTTTTAATTACATTTACAATGTCTATTAGTCATTAAAATCTCCTCCTGTAATTGGCCTGGACTGTGCCTCTTCCCGTGCGCCTCTAAACCAGAACTAAACCAGGTCTAAACCAAGTCTAAAACCCAGACTAAACCAGTACTAAACCAGGACTAACACGCTCAACCCTTGTTCCTTTACTTTGATGTGAAAAGTTGCACTTTTATTAAGGCTTTGTTTGTATTTTTTAAATATATTAAACATGTTCCACTTTTTTAAAACTACTTCAGTTTGTTACATGTTAATTATATCAGAGTCACTGGTGGAAAAAATTAAAATAAGGGACATCCTGGATCTTCTTCTTTGCTCTTAGTTCTTTTCATAATGTTTTATAGAAGCATCGGATCAGGACTCAGTATCGGCAAATACACAAAATTAAATAACTCTGACTCAGGGGCAAAAAACGTGACCCCTAAACATTTCCATAGAGACAAGCAGGTAACGGAGCCTCCACCAGAAAAGTTGAGCTGTGCACCTTTAAACAAAAACTATACTTGACTCTTTTTACTATTGGTAAAGATCAAATTGTTCAAAAAGTACATCGGTTCCTTGAAATAGCTGCGTTGGAGACGAGGAAGCAGCCCAAAAACATAGAGGAAAAAAAACTTACAAAACGTGAGATCCATTAGGACTTGCGACATTTTCGGGACTAGGCTCCGTTTGCCTGATGAAGACCTAGTGCCGAAACGTTGCATGACTTAATAAAAGTCACATTTTGCAAGTAAGACGGTTCCTGAGGAGTTTAAACTGCTTACAACATACAAGGCCTTCACGAAAAAAAAGTAAAATGTGGCTTATGAACACCTACAACTACCAACAATAAAGGTTTTGATGTAGTGATCGAATGTTATGTTGTGTAATGTTGTTCTTACTTAATTGTATCGTAAGTATTTGCATATGTAGCTTGTATTATATTGTATTTGTTATTATTGTTTGTTATGTACATGTTATTTGTTACATTAGTGCCCTATCAAATGTCTAACCACATTTTATTCTTCCTGTAGATGTATTTGGCCAGGGGACTACAGATGAAAACTAATCTTCTGGCTTTTTTTAACCATGTGTTTTATGAAATTGCACTGTCCCCTTTCAAATAAACTAAACTCAAACTCAAGACAGTGTGCGGGATTTTTTGTTTCTAGGATTTTTGCCTAAAACTGGAATAAAGCTGCAAAACTTTTCCTGGCAAAGCATTTGTCTCCATCTAGTGGACACGCAATTAAATACAGAATAAGGGTCAGTTTTCCACAGCAACAACTAATTAAATTAAATTGAATAACTAAAACCACACATTGCAAGGAGTAAAAGAAAAACTCAAATTAAAATGTACAATCCTAAATAATGGCGTTTTTGCCGTTTTAAATGAGAACTTATGCACTAAAAGGTGCATAATATTCATAAATAAAGGCAACAATTAGTAGAAAAGCTATTATTTGATGACAGCAAGAAAATAGCAGTAGATTTTTTCACTAAGCAAAATCTGCAGAGCTACACAGATGTGTTTGTTGATGGTTTAAACACGAGCTCTTTTGGGTTTAATATTTCAGATGCGCTTTTTACCTTTGATTTGTTGAGCTGACATTTAAAGGACGCAGCTCTGGCCTTATAAGGACAAATGTTTAGTCGTCTGCAAGTGTCTGTGTCAACTCTCCCACATGCCAAAGTTAAAATAATCATGAGCAGAGCAGATGTGGCATGCCTGGAAGATCTCGCATAGGACGAACGCCTCTTTTACGCACGCCTTTTGCGCACCGAGACACGACAAAACCGCGCCCAAATCCACTCAAAACTGCACTTGTGACCGCGCAGGGTTTGATACGAGTCGTATTTTCGTTGCGTTTTATTTTAAAGCTTGTTAAAATGGCGGTATAACAGAGGGAGAGCCAGGGAGGTCGCCATATTGTAAACACACGGTCGCTCAACTCGACTCCATTTTTAGCAGCGGTAAAGGCGAGCTCTCTGCGCGCAACGGATTTAACATTTACTAAACGAATCCAGCGCTTTTAAAACACGATTATCACTCGTATAAATGCGTTTATGTGTTTTCTATAAGGTCGTTTCGTTGCCATTTTGTGTAGGATTTAAGAATAACAGGAAAACAGCTTGAAACATCTTGACAGGATTAGGCAGCGGACCGTTAGCTTCATCCAGTTAGCCACGGTGGATGCTAGCCCCTAAATCAGTACATTTTACAGCGTTTTGCGACAATAAAATGACCATATGTAAAAACGGAGCTGCACACGATAAAATAAACACCCGCAAGAGCCCGTAAAATGCAGACAAGTGATTCAAACTCTACAAAAAATGGGCAGTCCGCATTGCTCTTGGTCATATTTTACGCAATGGTTGGATAAGCCATTCACAAAGTTGGCACGGTTGTAGTTTGGGGGAAAAAAAGCAGAATGGGCCGGTACAACTGCACAAAATCAATACTTTTACTACTTTCTCGTACAGAGCATTTAAAACTGCTCTTTTCCAACCGTAAATGTGTTTATATTTGCAATAAAACCACCACTACATGTCCATTCTTATCTACTGGCTGCAAGGATGTCCAAACCACTTCCTTATAGATATTTTATAAAGTTATCAACTATCAAATCCTTTTCAGCAATTTAAGAATAAACTTATAACATAACAGCAGCATAAATGCACATTGTTGTCAAAAATCCTCACACTTTTTTTGCATTTAATTTGTAAAGTAACTCCGAGGAGACGTTTGAGGCGTGTCTGTTGCTTTACTAAACTTTTTAGCGTGCAGATAAATGATGTTTTGTTAGTGCCCGCCCATAGAGAAAAGTGTGGACTTGCTTGGAAACACTTACAATGCCAGAGGCTATAGCAGACAACAGTAAATGCTGGTGAAGAGGGACTGAACTTTAGTTACTTTTGCATGAAACTTGCCTAAACCCATGTTCCAAAATCTTAGATATTTCAGAATTTCAATGTTTCCTGCAAACTACTACTAAATATTGTCCCAGAGGATTTGCCGTATAAAACGTACCAAACATTCAAAAGGAAAGCGGTGTTTTGAATGGTTTATTTTATGGAAATGGCCCCAAACATGTTCTGAAATGCATGTAATTATCATATGATTTTCCAGTTAATATTTCACTCCCGTTTCCAATGTTAATGAACTGCGAAACTGCTTCAGAACATGTTTATAGAGGTCAAAACTACAAAGTTAGAAAGTTTTACCCATGATAAAACCTTATGGACACTAAGGTGGTGATACTGAAAAACAAAAAGGACAAAATCTGACTTTTCTTGATCAGTTTTAGGACGGAAATGGAACTACCGTCAGACCACAACTTAATATCTAAAAAGGAAGCACTATTATTTTTAATTATAGACTTCTCCAGAGTTCCTAAATAGTTTTTAAATTTTAGTAAAGTGACAGCACTACTGGAACACTGCAGTTAGTTTGGTACAGACGAGTTTTTATTACCTAAATAACTTCAGCACGTGTGGCTTCCATATGGCATAAGAAGTGTAATTTTGATTAAGCCCGTGCGATATGGCTAAAGGAACGGTACGCAACTTTTTAAAGGTTCTAAAGGTCGCCTGCATGATTCTATGGAAATTAAATGCTAAAACCACACCTTGGTACATTCTCCATTGAGATAGATTCACTGCCACAGAAACAAGCAGGAGGAACAAACAAGCACCCGGTTTGTGGCGATTCAAGCTGCTTACAGTAAGTACATAGGTCTTTCTGAGTTTTTCAGAGCAATAAACACAACCAAAATGAAAAAAAAAAGCTTTGGTTTTTGGCTGGTTTGTTGTTGTTGTTTTTCGCTATAATGTTAATACTATGGCTTAAAGTTATAGTTTTAAGTTCTGCTTTCACTCCTCCACAGTTAAGAGTAGCAATTAGTCTTAATATCAGACTTTTACTCCCCACACAACTAAGAGGAAACTCCCCCTATCCCCACACATGGCAACCTGGCAGTGTTGTCATTACACTAAAATGTCAAACTCTATTTTGATACTAAGGAACAGACTCTTTTAGACAATAGAATACGAATTTTAACAGTTTATCATTGCATTTTTTTCATATTCTCATGTGGTTTTATATCTGTGCAATCTCTCAGTGGTGCAGGAAGGTTCAGTGTGTCTTATACTTGTTCTGAAACAGCTCAAAATCTTTCTAAAGCTTCAGGAAAGGTTCATTTCCGTCCTCTGAATGTGACTTTTCAGTATCAGTACCTGCTCAAATGCGTATCTAGTTTTGAATCTAGTTTTAGTATTGATTCATGTTCAATACTTTTAACAGCCCCACACCCATCACCAGCGTTATAACCGTGACAATCGTCTTTGTACTCGTGTGTACCAGCATTGCAGGTGGAACGCCGCGGGGCAGTGGTCGCAGCAGAGCAGGTCCCCTCCCTCTCGGCAGCTGTCGCAAGTGTCGTGGTTCGTAGCTCTTCCGCTTCTCCGGACGTCCCGAACCAACTTCCGGCTCCTCTTCTCCACATCCTCGGACTTGGGCGGCGCCAGGAGGGTTTGGATTTGCTACGGGGACGAGAAGAAATGGTTAAATGACGGGTTTTGTAGCTCAAAAATACCCCAAAAAACAATATTCTGACTGGGAGCGGGGTCGCCTCTCCACAGATCTGACCTTTAACTTGGTCTGGTTTGGTCTCCATGAAGATAGAAAGGTTTAATGCCATACTGCGTAACATTCCAGGCAAAGCAATAACATCTCCATGGAGAAAAGCATTTGACAGACCCTCCACCGGAAAGGTATTCCGATATCCAAGCTGGTAATCTATTATTCACAGGTTTTAGCTTCCTATTATAGGCAGCCATTTTAATTTTAACACTTTAATCATTCAAAAGATGTAATATATTGTTTTGAATTCTTAATTGCTATGACAACGGCCCTAACTTTTCATAATTCTGAAATCCATGGATAGAAAAGTCAGCGCTTATAGTGAAAAGTTCTACATATCCATGGGTTTCGGAATGGGAAAATATGAGGACCGTTACCATAGCGATTGACAATTTAAAATTAAATATTTCAGACTGGTTTTGAATGGGAAAAAGTCCTCAAAATGTCACCCATGGCCATCTTTTTTGAAGTGATCCAAGGGTGGATTTGGCTTGTTGTATTCTTATTTAACCAGTTTATAGGTACATTATACAACATACCATTTAAGCGACACATTTTTGAAAGTAAACTAGTTAAAATATGAAGACAATAATGAACTACACGCTAATCCAGAACACTCCAATCAAAACGCATGGATTTCCATCAGTTGCAGTGAAATTATCGGGTTGATTTTCTGCACATGAAGAAACTGCGGGTCCAATCAAACATGGAGGTCTTCCCCCTGCCCACTTCCATGGCAGAACTTCAGTGTGCACTGCTAGAAGCTTTGGCCTCCATTGTAAAATTATGCCAACTCGCTACACTTGCACCAGCTTTGAGAGAATATGGCGAGTTGCAACGTTTGAGAAGCATTTGTTGTTAAAAAGCTGATAAAAGTTTACGAAATCTGCTCTGTATTCTTGTTGTTCTTGGGCCTAAAGTGTAGCAGATAAGGCTTACCTCCATTAAGCCCCCCGATGTATCCAAATCGTACACAATTGTAGGGGTATCCATTTTGGCCCACATTCATTCAGACGCACAACCTCTCCGTGCGTAATATCCCCTTTGCGCACCAAAACGAGCGCTAATCCAGGGCAAAACTGTGCTGAAAATGAGCTTGGTTTGTAGTTTAGATGCTCCTTTGATGCTAGCAGGCTAAGAGGCTAGCGACGAAAGGCGAGACGTCAAGGTTGTGAAGCTCCGGGCTCCCAAGTGCTGTGCTGGCGGCTCCAAACGTCACCGCCAATGAAGAAAATCGCAGAATTGAAACGCAGGCTAGCACCGCCTCAGTTTACATGCTAGTGCCACGCAGAAAAACGGGATTTAAGAGTGGAAATACGGATGCTTCGAGCTGGAAATCCGACGTGCGGCCTAGCTCGCCAGCCATGATTCTTGTTTCTGCTCCTGCAAAAAGAAGGAGCCCTGCAAAGCTCCACAGCCCTGCGCTCCCATTGTCAACACAAGCCGCTTCCGTGCGCAGAAAAGCCCCGGGCAAAGCGGTGTCTCCCGGGGCACGGTGTCCGACAGCGATCCGGGCGGTAAATCCGGGAAAAAGAGCTGATGGAGATGCAAATTTTGTGGATGTTATTGTTGTGAAAAAGCCTGTGCATCTACCCTGGCTGCTAGCAACATCCTCCGCTGTTGGCGCAATCGCGAACCGCCGGCTGCGCATGCGCTCTTGGGCCAATATGCTAATCGCCGAAGCTCCATTTACGACGTGGAAACAAGACGAACGGCATTTCTTACTCCATTGTTGTAATTTATTAATAATCCTGGTTATTTAAGAGATTTGGTGCCGCGTTGTTTCCTTTCCCTGCGATTGTGCTTATGCCATAAAATAAAATCTTACGTTCGCGCTGTTCGCCACTTCCTCTCCCATCTCGGAGGAAATCGCCATAGCCTCGGGCGGTGTTCAGCAGCAAATTTCACATTTGCAACTCTTTTTAAAATTAAAACACCCTTCTTTGCTCACATTTTATATCAACATTATAAACTGTTATCATTTTTTCTCCATTTTCCGCTATTTGGCACGATCTTAAACAAGGCCTAGTGCTCAAACAAATGCGTCATCTTCACAAAATGGAGCGTAAATGCAAAATACTACACCAAATACACTTAAATCTATCTTTTTTCTGACAGCTCACGCCACATAAACTCGTGCTTTTACTGCATAAGTCGTGATTAGGCTGATGAGTTCCTGTTTAGCGCTTCTGTCTTGATAATTGCCCCCTGCTGCAATGCCCGCACACGAACAGCAGATGGCGGCAGTGCTCTTCTCTCCAAACCCCTGTCGGATTGGAATAGTGTTTTCGCCTCGTGATCGCGTTTGTTGCTTTAATTATTAATGCAGGTCTATTAAGGGGACGCAGTGGCTTTAATGGGATGATAACAAACGCTCCACTCGCCATTAAACAGCTGTAATTACGCAGCGTGACGCTTAACACAAGCGCAGAGGAGGCGTTCTGTTGTAGCGTTTGTTTATTAAGTCAACTGAATAAGAAAACTAATTTGAGACGACTGGAGAGTTGTAGGGACTTGACTCCGTTAAAAAAAAATCAACAGACGCAGTGAAAGCAACGCGAGAAGGATGTTTTTACACAACATATCTAGCAACGTAATAATAGTCATGTTTTTATTGTAGCTTAGTACAAATATTGATTTAGATTATGCTTAATTTTCAAAAGGTGGACACTTTTGCCCTTACATTGCTCTATTATACTATTTTATATTAGGCTATATTATAACAATTTTAAATCCTGTCAATAAGGCACAGCTCATACCAGGTCATTTTATTTTATTCATAGCTGCAAAACCTTTTCCACTTTAACTAATGAAGATTGACTTCTTTGCACTCAGGACTAAAGAAAAGTATAGACCAGGACTTTATCAGGTCTAAACCAGGATTTAACCAGGTCTAAACTAGGCCTAAATCAGGTCTAAACAATAATATACTCAGGCCTAGGTGTCAGGTCTAAACCAAGTCTAAACTTGGTCTAAACAAGGTCTAAGATAGGATTAAACCAAGTCTAAACCAGGTCTACACTAGGCCTAAACCAGCCAGGTCTTAACCAGATCTAAACTAGGTCTAAACCAGGTCTTAACCAGGTCTAAACTAAGTCTAAACCAGGTCTTAACCAGGTCTAAACTAGGTCTAAACCAGGTCTTAACCAGGTCTAAACTAGGTCTAAACCAGGTCTAAACAAAAATATAACTGGGCCTAGGTGAAGGTCTTAACTAGGTTTAAATCTGTTCTAAATCAGGTCTAAGCTAGGTCTAAACACGGTCTGAGCTAGGTCTAAAGCACGTCTAAAACAGGTCTACACTAGGCCTAACCCAGCCAGGACTTAACCAGGTCTAAGCTAAGTCTAAACCAGGTCCCAACAACAATATAACCGGGCCTAGGTGTTGGACTTAACCAGGTCTAAATTAGGTCTAAACCAGGTCTACACTAGGCCTAAACCAACCAGGACTTAATCAGGTCTAAACCAGGTCTCCTCCTGTGCCTCTCCTCTGGTCTGGTCCCTGTCTTTCTCCTTTCTCTCTTCATCCTCTCCTCCGTCTCTTTATTTGTTCTTTCGCTCCTCCGTTCATAGCGTTAAATGTCGCTCTGAATCCTTCTCCTTCCTGTGCTGATTCTCGGCTATAATTTATAACAATGGCACAAAACCAAAGACCTGCTCCATTTTAACTAATGAAGTCTTTGCAATGAGAAAAAAATGACTGGGTATAGAACAGATCTTTACCAGGTCTACACCATGTGTAAACCAAGTCTAAACCAGGATTTACCTAAGTCTAAACCAAGTCTAAATTAGGTCTAAACCAGCCAAAACTTAACCTAATCTAAACTAGGTCTAAACCAGAACTTAATAAGGTCTAAACTAGATCTAAACCAGGTCTAAACAACAACATAATCAGGTCTAAACTAGAACTAAACCAGGTCTAAGATAGGTAAAGGTCTTAACCAGGCTTAAACCAGGTCTAAAGTAGGTCTAAACTAGCCGGGACTTAACCAAATCTAAACTATGTCTAAACCAGGACTGAATAAGGTCTGAAGAAGATCTAAACCAGGTCTAAACAACATAACCAGGTCTGAGTTAGGTATAGGACATAACCAGGTCTAAACCAGGTCTACAGGCCCGTAGCCAGACTTCCAAGGGGGGTGGGTCGTTTTTTAAGCCAAAAGTTACCTTTTTATACGGGTGCCTTTGCGACCCAGTGATTGTACTATAAGTACATGCTCTATGGCATGTGATGCAATGGGTTCAGGGGCATCCTCACCCAGAATGTTTTTAAGTAAAGAGCCTGTTTTAGCACATATAAAAGTTAAGGCTGTTGCATATGCTGAATATAAATAATTATCATGATTTAAGGGTGTACACAGAGGATAAGGTGATATTTGACCTTGATTAACTATTATTATAGAATCATTGGGATGACAAAGGTATTGAAATTGAAAACCCTTAATGTCTACAATTTAAAAATTATGGTAAACTCTTCGAGTCTTTGGGAAATGACTTTATCAGGGCTCTACAGTGCGCCCATTTCACTCGCATTTGCGAGCAAATATTTCAAGGCGTATGGACTAGGAAAATAAATAAAACAGTCGCTCCAGTGCGAGTGCTTCTGCAGCCACAATAAGGAGAACTGCACACAGACATTATGTGAGTGAAACGTTCTAAATGTGTCAAACATTAGGGGCGCACTCACACTAGGACTTCAGAATCGTGCCCAAGCCTGGATCGCCCCTAAAGCGCAGCACACATGCCCAGCGCGAGCGTAACCGATCTGAACCGTGCCCTGGCATGACATCTCCGACCGCGCACGACTCCAGCATACGAGCTCCCCGTGTGGCCGATATCACTCATACGAACAAACTCCGCTTCAAAACACATCCACGCCCACCTTAACAGAGGAGCAGTGTCCGCACAGAGCAGAACTACGGCACAGAGCAGGCGATATGTGGGCTGAAGTTTGCTTAAGAAAATGCCAAATTAATCTACAAAATTAAAAGTAAAGGGCACTTGCATTTACAGCACTCAGCACTATTTTAAAAAAAATATTTTTTGGAAAAAGGTGACCCCAGTCTCAGGGGGGGAAATCGTCCGACCCCCTCGACCCCCCCCCTGGCTACGGGCCTGGTCTAAATCAGGTCTAAATCAGGTCTAAACCAGGTCTAAACCAGGTCTCCTCCTGCACCTCTCCTCTGCTCTTGTCCCCGTCTTTCTTTCTCTCCTCCATCTCTTTATTCGTTCTTTTCTCATCCCTTCGTCGCATTAAACGTCCCTCTGAATCTTTGCCCGTGCTCCGCTCAGACTCTGTCATTTATAACAATAGAAGGAAGTGAGTCATTTTTCTACAATTCTTTTTATTGAAGATGTTGGTGAAGTTAAGTACAGTGGATCAAAAATAGCTCATTATTATTATTATTATTATTATTATTATTATTATTGTGGCCGTGATGATGTTTAGAAGCACCACATGGATTCTGTTTGTGAAAAGAGACGGTTCTTTTTAAAACTGGGGACTCGACCTCCTGTGGTAATAAACTCAGTGACCGTGAGACAAAAACAGAGTTCAGGTTTTCAGGTTTTTATTTATAATTTGGATTTCGTTTGGTGGAAAGAACCTGTGGTCAGTATTTATCATAGTTTTACATCAGGTAAGAGACAGTTTGTGGAAAGAAAGGTCTAAAGCAGGACTTAACCTGGTCTAAAGCAGGACTTAACCTGGTCTAAAGCAGGACTTAACCAGGTGTAAACCAGGCCAAAGCCAGGTCTTAACTCGGTCTAAATTGGGTCTAAACCAGGACTTAACCAGGTTGAAACTAGGTTTAAACCAGGTCTAAACTAACTAGGACATAACCACGTCAAAACCAAGTCTAAACCAGGTCCAAACCAGGACTTAACAGGTTTAAACCAAGTCTAAACCAGGACAGGTTTAAACCAAGTCTAAACCAGGACTTAACAGGTTATACCAAGTCTAAACCAGGACTTAAGCAAGTCTAAAGTAAGTCTAAACCAGGCCTTAACCAGGATTTAACAGGGTCTAAACTAGGTCTACACCAGATCTACACCAGGTGCAAACCAGGACTTAACAGGTTTAAACCAAATCTAAACCAGGACTTAATCAAGTCTCACCTAGGTCTAAACCAGAATTTATAACTAGGTCTAAACCAGAACTTAACCACATCAAATCCAAACCAGGGCCAAACCAGGACTTAAGTGGTCTAAACCAGGACCTAACCAGGACTTAACCAGGTCTCAACTAGCTCTAAACCCAAACTTAACTAGATCTAAACCAGAATTTAACCAGGTCTAAACCTGAACTTAACCATGTCAAAACCAGGTCTAAACAAGGACCCAACCAGGACTTAACCAGGTCTCAACTAGGTCTAGGCCATAACTTAACCAAGTCTAAACTAGCCAGGACCACATAAACACTAGGTTTAAACCAGGACTTAACCAGGTCTAAACCAGGATTTAACATGGTCTAAATCAGAACTTAACCAGCTCTAAACCTGATCTCCTCCTGTGCCTTTCCTCTGGCCTAGTTCCTGTCTCTCTCTTCCACCTCTCCTCCATCTTTTTATTTTTGCTCCTCCATTTCTCTGTCAGTTTAAAAAAAAAGCGTCCGTCATTCATTTTTTATTAGTTTAATCAGAACCATTTCACCTTTTGGACACGTTTTGGTCCACGTTAACGTCACGGTTGCCAGGTAACAGTTTCCTAATCACCTCTGTGTTTGTCACGTCTGCTGCCCGTGTCCAACCAGGAAGTACAATATTAATTAGGCAATAATTATAGTCAAATCTTTAATAAGCCTGATAGATGCACCAAGGAAACCCATGTGAAGAGGGTTTGTGAGAATTAGAAATGAGAGACACACACTTCCTCTTTTCTCAGTTTGAAAATCGAGTCTCCAGCTTTAAGGACACCGATTCTGCTTTATTATTGTCAGTGGCATTTCAAAGGGCCCAGATTACGCTGTTTTCTGACCTGTTATAATGTCCTTTCCTCGTCACAAACAGACCTGGAGTTGTGTTTTGTTTTAACACACAAACGCTGCGTATTTAGGCTGAGTTCTCCACTGTGTTTTTAAACTCCACACACTTTCACTAGAATCATTTGGATAATTTCAGCCCTATAATAGACATTTTTTTCCACAACGGCTGGATTCGCGCCGCTGTAGGTTTGCAGAACGTCCGACGAAAGGCAAAATATCTGCGTCAATGTCTGGTATTTTCTGCCCCATCTTCAAATCTTCAACCGATAAGGTCCACAAAGGATATACATACCTCCATGAAGAATTTATCCACAACGATCAAGGTAAGAAAGACGAAAGCTTAAAGCAGAACAGTGACGAGTGTTTTCAGCTTGTCCACGAAAGGGTGGAAGTAAAAGTCTGGACCTCTTAAGCGGGAGAAGTTTATTCCCCATCAGTAATACGGACTTGAAAAGAGAACATAGTCTGATCTTTGAGTGTTCAAGCCCCTCGACTCTGCTTCCAAACGAGGAGGTTTATGAAGCGAGCGTGGGGAGACTCTGAAGGCCAGAAGACTCCGGTTCGAGTTTAGATGTGGTGCGCCAAGAGAAGATCACCGTGTAAATAAAGCTTTTGTGAGTCAATGTTAAACTGAGAGATGTACGGGGAGGATAACTTACTTAAACTACTGAGCAAAACGAATATTATGACCTCACATTCCAACCATTTTTAATTTTAACTGTAGAATCAGTCTTCTGTTTTACCCATGACCATAGCGTTAGCATCGCTCGGTATTTGGCTAACGCAAGAAAACGAGATGAGGTCACGTCCGGGGTACACTGATCGAGTCGACATAAAAACTGGCTGTTGTGTGTCTGTGTCTGGCCAGAACGATCCGTCAGTCGGCCGGCGATCTTCCAGGGAAAACAGGTCGGGGAGGTTAATGCCTTTATCTGCGACTTTTAACTTTTCAAAGCCACGTTTTTGATCCTCAACATTCACCGACTTTAGAGTAAGATAATGAAGTCATGTCAGAGCAGTAAAATGCAAAACCTGCTTCAAAATAAGACGAGTTATCTCAGGACAAACATACGCAACGCGACTTTTTGCCACTGCGTTTCCTCGTACGCTTGTCGTTGTTCCCTTTAAGCTTTCGTCTTTCTTCCCTCGATCGTTGTGGATAAATTCTTCACGAAGGACGATTCTTGTTTGTGGACCTTGTTGGCTGAAGGTTTGGTGACGGGGCAGATTTATGAAGCTGCTGGAAAAAAAACACACATTTTGCCGCAGAAAACCATTAAACGCAAGTTCTGCAAACCCAAAGCGAGGCACTTCCAGCTGTTAATAACTTGAAAACTACCGCTTCATGACATCACAAGGTGCAACGGAGCATTTCGGGCTTTGGCGACGTAAACGGACTCATAATAAAACATGTGTGAATGAAACAAAACACAGCTCCAGGTTTGTTTTTGATGAGGTAACAACTTTATAAGATGATTTAAAGCAGAAAAGAGTACATTTTGCGTAATGTAGGACCTTTAACAACATCTTGAGTTGTTCTGCATTTCCACCATTAAACCATTTCAAAATAAAAGACTCTAATATAACATAAGTCATTACCTTTTGCGGTTAAAACATTATCATTACTTAGTTTGGCCTTAATACTGTTCGTTATTGCCGGGTGAAACTGATTCCCATTAACGCGTACTCCAATTAAATGAGTACAAATATACCTTAATTACTACATTATCCTAAGCACTGATAAACACGTTTGGAGTGGACGTTTTCAGTTATTATTAAGTTACAAGCAAAAAGAGCAGAGCTGGTCCACGTCGGGGCTGGAATCATCACAAATTATAATTCTTGACCTGGTTTATGGTTCATTTCTCTGTCATTTCCGGGCGTCTCCACACGAAACAAAAACTGGCACAAAGTTCAGCGTCTCCTCCGTCAGTATAAATAAACAAAAGCGATTTCTTTTTTTTACAATATAGCTTCAGAAAGTGGCGCCATTCCTCGACCCCCGAACATGTGGCTGAAAAGGCTTCAAACTGAACTTCAGAGTCGCAGGTTTGTGGAGCCGATTTATGAGAAATAACGAGAAGGTTCGACATTTGCGGATCAGGATTCAGAATGGAGGTTTCTTTAGGAAAACGGGGCACAATTTTATAGTAATTACGCTTTAATTCGCCTTAATAAAGCACAAACAAAGACTTGAAGAAGAAATAGTTTAATAAGAATAATTCAGGATAAAGGATATAGGAGTTTGGGTGATATTTTGCAGTTTCTTCATTATGTCTATGGTGGAAAGTTTAAGGTTTCCAGATTTTCCACATAAAAAACTCTTGGTTTGACGTGGTTGGTAATAATAAAACTGTGAAACGAGAATTGTTCTGCACTCGGCACTAATGAGTCCGTATAGTCAAATATTCTGTTTTAAAGCAGCTTTTCTGTATTTTACCTAAACAAATGACACTTTATGCCTCTCTTTACTACGGCTGTAACGATATCCAAGTCTCATGATACGATATCGTCACAGTCTGAAACTCACGGCACGATATTTATCGCGATATCGTGGGAAAGCTCACGATATTACAATATTCTACATAATAACAAGACTGACTCTAAAACGCTTTGCCCAGTCATTTGGAACAACATTTATTGTCATTAGGGATGGAACGATATCCAAATCTCTCTGTACGATATTTTCACCATAAACATCTCACAGTACCAGATTTATTACAATATTTTGTGGTGAATCTGCTCCTTTTTCCTCTAAAAATGCTTCACAAGACTTAATCCAAAGAATGAAGATGTAAAAGTGCTTAGAACAGTTATTTCTTCATGTCGTCTGCACTGAAACGGAGCAAAGGATCATGGTCTATGTAGTTCCCTCTGTTTTTTAGCTCTTTCTGCATCAGAACTGTTCATTTAAGCAAAGAGACTTGGGATTCGATATATTGTGATGGTCCACGATCTTATTGTGAGACCTTTGACGATACGATATCACCAGATTTACGTTATTGTTACATCCCTACTCTTTACTGTTCACAGGGATCAGATTGGTCAAAATAGGGACATTTCTTGTAGGAAACTGAGACAAATCAGTGGTTTTGGATAAATCTGCTGGGACAGGGGACACAGGGCTCAAAACTGCGACTGTCCGGGGAAATAGGGACGTCTGGTCACCCTAACTGAACCAAAAAAGTTCTCAAATCGTCTAAAAACGAAATAAAAATGGATTCAGACGTCATTTTCAGAAGCCTGTGTTCTTTCCGAGGGTTCATGGTTCAGTTTATGAGTTTAATTTTCAACAAAAAGACTGAAACTGAACTAAAAAACTGCTCTTTCTGGTTCAGATTGTGTTAAAACAAAGCTCGGATTAAAGTCTAATTCACGTCAGAGCGCTTCAGACAGAGCAGCGCCTCTAGTTAGCTTCACCGCCCCAGGGAAAGTCGACGACATCAGCTGCAAAACATCAGTACACGGTTTTTTCATCATGATTTAAGTCTTTGCTCGTGTTTTATTAAGGCTTTTTATTAAAGCGTTACCCCAAAGTCCCACGGAGTTACATGTACAGGCCGCTCCGTCTGAAATCATCACGTTGAATTCTTGCGGTTTTTTTAAGCGGTGATTTCACTTCCGGGTCCAACAGGAACTTCACGGCTGATTTCTGGCTTTGTTTTCGTTCCTTATTCGTCAAACAAGAGACTTTTACCTTTCAAAATTGCATCTTTAACCACAAATATGTAAATAAATGAGTAATAATCCACCATAACACATTATAACCACAGATCCAAGCTTATAACCGTCTCAGCTTTAAACAAATCTCTTTTTAAAGTACATTTTAGGTTGTTTCTATGGAGATTTTATTGCTTTGCCTGGAATGTTCCACACTATGACATTAAACAGTTCTACCTCATTTATTCAATTACAGATCTGAGCTGAAACTTGAAAAAGATAGTTTTTTTTTTCTCTTTTAGATTATGATATTTGCAAAGTTTTTGTCAGTGGTATATTTCTGGGTCAATGACGCTGTCCAGCTGCAGTTTCCTCCGTTAAAAAGGTTCAAATTTCATAATAATTCTGCACATTTCTGTAGTTCCTCTGACCTCTATGGAACCAAATCATTTTTTTTCAAAAATCATGAGTTTTTCTGAATGTTTTTTGTCCTTAAAGTGTTAAAATGTCATGTGGTGCGACTAATAACAGCAGGAGTTTTAATAACAGACAAAGTCGACTTGGGTGAATGGTTCTTTAGGCATTTTTCTTCATTTTTCTTCATTTTCCAGGGCAGTAGTTTGTTCATTAAACACAAGCAGGCGACTGTCATACTGGAGCAAAAGAAAATATCAATACGCATTAAAAATCTAAAGAAACACAACAGTTTGTTTCTGTACACTTCATATTACTCACAACTTAGATTAAAATCCCAACCGTGTTTTAGAAAATAAAACTATTTTAAGGTTATTCTCGGTCGCACCACATGAGATTTTACACTAAAAATGCTTCATATAAATGTTAAACACAGATTTATGCTCCTGACACTGGAAATGCTGAAAAAGTTCAGTAGAAACGAATATTTTGTATATTTTAAAATTTGCCTGTTGAAAATCCTTATACGTCATTGACCCATCGACCCAAACAGTACAAATATACAATTTTATACCACAGAATGTAATTTTGTGTCTTTGTTTTCATGTTTTTGTGCCTAATTCATATCCAACAAGAACATTTCCATAGGTGCTGATGTAATGGTGCTTATGTTTAGTGCTTTTGTGGAGCTTCATTTCTGTCAAGAAATGCCCAACTTTTTCCCAATTAAGCAATTTCTGGGAAAATATTATATTATTTATTGTAACAACACCTTAAAAACCCATAATAAAGCCTGAAGAAGTGAAAAATTATGATATACAGTATGATTTAAGTTAAGTTTTCCCGCTTATAGAAGTTAGGGTTATGGAAGTAGAATAGAAGACTGATGGTGTTTGTGTTTTTACTGCTCAAAAATACCTCGAAAAACAGGCGTTCTGACTGTGAGTGGGGTCGCCTCTCCACAGATTTGACCTGTAACTCGGTCTGGTTTGGTCTCCATGAGGATAAAAAGGTTTAATGCCAAACTGCGAAACATTCCAGACCAAACAACAACATCTCAACAGTGAAGAGCGTTCGATGGACCCTCCACCATGGATAAAAACAAGGACATTTTAATCATTTTCACTGTTTTGAATCATCTGATGGACCAGGAAGTGGCATCAGAGTCGCCGTATCTTCCCCGGCCTGTGTCGTGTTTAGTTTGGGCAGAGTTCTTGGAGGACGCACGGGTGGATGGGCACACAGAGACACGTGACGCAGAAGCTCTGACCGTAGAGATAAAAACTGTACAAGAGTTCGTCGCCGGACCGTTTTCTGTTGGAGTTAGAAAAATAATACAGGGCCCAGCTTTAGAGAGGAGGAGGAAGGAGGAAGGAGAGGAGGAAGGAGGAAGGAGAGGAGGAAGAGGTCTGGAAGTGGGCAATAGTGAATCATGGAGTGTGTTTACATGCGCTCGAGTCTCCCGGTTATGATCGGGTTCTTTGAGTATCCCGGTTATGATCGGGATCTTTGAGTATCCCGGTTATGATCGGGATCTTTGAGTATCCCGGTTATGATCGGGTTCTTTGAGTATCCCGGTTATGATCGGGTTCTTTGAGTATCCCGGTTATGATCGGGTTCTTTGAGTATCCCGGTTATGATCGGGTTCTTTGAGTATCCCGGTTATGATCGGGATCTTTGAGTATCCCGGTTATGATCGGGTTCTTTGAGTATCCCGGTTATGATCGGGTTCTTTGAGTATCCCGGTTATGATCGGGTTCTTTGAGTATCCCGGTTATGATCGGGATCTTTGAGTATCCCGGTTATGATCAGGATCTTTGAGTATCCCGGTTATGATCGGGTTCTTTGAGTATCCCGGTTATGATCAGGATCTTTGAGTATCCCGGTTATGATCAGGATCTTTGAGTATCCCGGTTATGATCGGGATCTTTGAGTATCCCGGTTATGATCAGGATCTTTGAGTCTCCCGGTTATGATCGGGTTCTTTGAGTATCCCGGTTATGATCGGGTTCTTTGAGTATCCCGGTTATGATCAGGATCTTTGAGTATCCCGGTTATGATCAGGTTCTTTGAGTATCCCGGTTATGATCGGGTTCTTTGAGTATCCCGGTTATGATCAGGATCTTTGAGTATCCCGGTTATGATCAGGTTCTTTGAGTATCCCGGTTATGATCAGGATCTTTGAGTATCCCGGTTATGATCGGGTTCTTCGAGTATCCCGGTTATGATCGGGTTCTTTGAGTATCCCGGTTACAGGAGTGTCCATCCTGATTTCAGTCTCCAGTCTCTCGGTTATGAGAAACCAGGAGGTCTCAGTAGGTTTTTCTCACAGTATCCAGATATTGTGATCTGTAGACACAGTATTCTGATTTCTCAAAACTGGAGCTGTACTGAGCATGTGCGAACTCAAGTACACGGTAAAACAAATAGCTATTTTTACAGTAAAACACCGGCAGCTGTGGTTGTCAGAACTCAAACATTAAATTACGGTCAAACATTTCCTTCATTTACAGCAAAAACTGCACTGATAAAAGTTAAATAATGTGCTTATTACAATATTTTATCATAAAAAATGTATTACATCTAAAATAAAAACAGTATTACCATTAAAAATAACAATTTTCCATAACTTTTGGCTGTTAATTATAGGATAAACTCTTTTTCGATTTTACAGTATCTGCCCATTAACTTTAAAAAAAAAATTTCACAGTAAAATTCTGTGTTTTCTACATACAGTATTACAAATAATCTTAATCTCATAATCATAACCTTTAAAGTTATGTAATGTTTCTTGATTTACAGTAATCTACTGTATTTACTACAGTGATAGACTATTTTAGATTTTACGGCCTTCGACTGTTGCGATTTGACAGTTTTTTACCGTAATTTCTACTGACTTTTTCTACCAGGTAAGTAAGATGCTGTAGAAGCAGTTACTTTACCAAAACGTCTCAAAACTCCTAACAGAGCGACCAGATGTTCCAGTTTATCCGGGACAGTCCCAGTTTTGAGCCCTGTGTCCCCTGTCCCAGCAGATTTATCCAAAACCAGTGATTTGTCCCAGTTTTATACAAGAAATGTCCCTATTTTTGGCCAATCTGATCCCTGCCAACAGCAAAGAGAGGCACAAATTGTCATTTGTTTGGGTAAAATACAGAAAAGCTGCTTTAAAAATGACCAAAACACAAAGAAAACGTGACTTTACTGACTCACGTGTTCATCATGAATGGGCTGAGTGCAGAATGATTTTCCTTAATTACGCACTTGTTTCACAGTTTTATTATTACTGACCCAGTTTTTAGTTTTGAAAATCTGGTCACTCTGTCCTAACAGGACTATTTTAAGTAATAATATAAAGACTTTTACAGCGGAAGTGATTAAAAAAAACGCTGCATTTTGGCAACAGAAGTGTCATTGTTCCCCGTTCATTCGGATTCATTCAGACTGATATTTTCAGCACCAAAATGTCTGGTTGTTCTGTGGTTCTCAGATTCGGGACTAAAGTTTTAAAGTTTTACTCACTGATCGCACGAGGAGCTGGTAGTCGGACACATTTGCACAGCTCGCAGTGATGCGACCGGACAGAAAATAGTACCAAGCGATTATGAGGTCTGACTTTTTCGCCGTTTACGTTTTTTGACGCAAATATGTCACCTCTTTTGAACACATATTGTTTGGAGAAGAAAAAACGCTTTATTTTCATGACTCCAGCCAACTTGCCGGACACTTTCGTCAGCACCAAAACCGGGGAAGAACTCGGCTCGGACGCTGTCGGGAGGTAAGTCAGTGTTGGTGCGACTCTGCTGACCTGGACGGACAGATTCATGTCAAAAAACCCGAACTATCTCTTTAAAATAATTGAGACAATCGATTGCCTCCATTTTTTGGGTTCTGGTGACGTATTCGGGTTTACAGTGCAGAGATTTGAGCGTCCTGGTTTCTTTGGGCGCAGGTAAACGTCACATCCAGATAAATAATAACCGGGATAAAGCGCATAACCGGGATACAGATGCGCATGTAAACACACTCATTTATAGTGTCGTTTTTGAACATTTGCAAAAATAAAAACCGAATTTAATCTGCCGTCGTCGTTTCGGTCGACCTAATGGAGATTTAAAGCCACATTGCGTTACTTTTTAGCCCAAAAAAACAGCATATCGGCACGTTTTTGTTTGGATTTTGGTTGTTTTTATTGTTATTTTTGTCAGTATTGCCCACCTCAGCCTGGGTGAGGGGCAGAAGGGGGCAGAGGGGGGGTCCAGCCGGGGCAGAGGGAGCAGAGGGGGCAGCCTGGGGTCCTTGGGTATTTGGGGGGTCCTCTGGGGGGGGGTAAAGACAGGCTCATATTGAACAGAAGCAGTCAGTCATTGCAGGAGGGACAGTTCTTAGATTGAAACTTCATATTCTCTCGTATCCTGCGAAGAGACGAAACACAACATATAAAAAACACTGCGCCGAGTTATGATTTCTATGATATTTACAATAATTTAAAAGGTGAATTTACAGATTTAGTGTTGAGTAAAGGCACAGACTCACCTCAGTGTTCTGTTAATAAGAAAGCATGAAAGATAAAACACAATTTGTCAGTGAATTATCCTCTCCTGTTTGCAAACACGACCAAAAACAAGAAAAATAATCGTACTTATGGTACAAAATCTCGTCCCACAAAATCCCGTGAGACAAAACTACCACAAAATCGTGCACACAAAAGAAAAATGATCTCGTACGATTTTTTCCCCAAGTTTTTACGTTTAGATTGGACAAAAAAGCAGTGCCGGAGTTAGGATTTTGGGGGCCTTAGGCGAATTTGAGTGTGGGGGCCTCATTATAATGCACTGTTTTGTTGTTTGTTTTGGGTTTTTTTTGTATTTCTTTAATATTTATTGTCTCGTTTTTCATCTTTATTTGAATTAGGGCTGATTGGAAACTTGTCTTATTAGTTAGGGAGCGTACTAGATAACCAGAGCTGAAAGCAGTTTTATTTTTTTGCTAGTACAATTACGTTTTTGTTTACATCCTTTATTATATTATTATACAGTGATTATGTTCAAATAAGGGTCAAGCTAACTAACGTGAAAGGGTTGTTTTAAGAAAATGCTAAAGAAATATACTGGAGATTGTACATAATTATATTTAGCCACTATTTATTCATTGTATTTTTGGGATATTTTATTGTAAATGTTTATGACAGGAGTGTCAAACTCATTTTGGTCCGGGGGCCGTATGCAACCTACTTTGATCCCAAAAGGGCCGGATCAGAAAACTCAGTTCTCTCTTCAAGTTATTGTATTTTTCTCCGTGTCTCGTAGTGGTGTTTAAGATTATATTCCTCGAGCAACGCCACTTGTTCCAAACACACTGAGCACAGATTTCCCATTCACCTCTGTCAACAAATAAGAATTAGACTATTTTTCTTGGGAAATCCTGAACTCAGCATCTGGGTGGTCATGAGGGTCATGGTCGACAGTCAAAATGATCGTCCTTTAAGAGCGTTTGGAAAGAGGAAAGTCTTCATTTGTGCTGCTCTGGTGGGAGTTGCAACATACAGAAACGCCGGAGACGCTGCTGTGCTGAACGGTGCAGAAAATTAACAGAAAAATCTGAAAATTTTAAGTATTTTAATAGAAAAATCAGCAGAGGGCCAGATTAAAGGTCTTGGAGGGCCGGATCTGGCCCCCGGGCCGCATGTTTGACACATGTGGTTTATGATGTAGTTACCGTGGAACAGGATTGTGTTATGTGTGAACTTTTCTAGTTATTATAGTACATTTTATTGTAAATTATACGCTAACTTGGACCCCAGGAAGAATAGTCTTTACTCTAATAAAGACTAACGAGGATCCCATAAAAAATAAATCAAATAAATCAATAAAGGTTGGACGCTTTGACACTTAAAATAGATTTGATAATCAGATACTGTTTTGGTGGCGTAAACTACTATTTTTAACGTGATATTGAGAGAAAATCAAGTTGCTCTGAGGCCTCGGTCGTTAGTGGCACTGAGGGGAATTGTTTGGGGGCCCCTCCAGGATCAGGGGCCCTAAACGAGCGCCTATTTTTGCCTAAAAGTAGCGCCGCCTCTGCAAAAAAAAAAAGGGTTACGTTCTGGTCAATGACGTCTCTTACAGCTCCGAAAAGGCAGAATCAACCAGAATAAAAACAAAGCTATGAAATTAAATAAATAAGAAAATTGTGAGGCCAAAAACTGGAGTGTGACATGTTAAAATTTGTGAGGTTGGGACGTGTGTGTGAGGCTGTTATGCACTTTTTATGTACTGTACGTAGTGTCTCTATGCTGTGTTTCTATCTTTTTACTATTTTATTAGTTTTATTTCCTTTGGACTGAACGAGGAATGCACTTAATTTGGTTGTATTTGTTGCAATGACAAATAAAGATGATCTATTCTATCTCATTCTTGGGGATCCCATCTCGGATTTTGTCTCGTCTCGTGGAAATTTTGCCTCGTCCCATCTCCACACGGCAAAAAACTGAATCTAATCAAGTTAAGGTGACTTGAATTAAGGAAGTTTTATCGTGATTTGAGTAAATTTCACTTGAAAAGTAAAATGATTTGCCAGTAGAACAACATTTTTAAACTTAAAATAAGAAAAAAAAACATCTTGTTACACTTAAAATAAGAAAAACAACAACTTTTTGCACTTAAAATAAGAAACAAAATCAGATAATTTTACTTGTCAAGTTAAATCTGCTCAAATAAAGTAAAATGTTCTTAATTTAAGTCATTTTAACTTAAATTGATATTGTTTTTTTCCAGTATACTCCATAGTGAATCAGAATTACATGTTTTAGAATTTACTGCATCAACATAAAGAGATTAAGTGAAATCAAATCGCAATTGGGAGATTTTTCCGTAATTATACAGACGTAGTTCGATTTAGGTGCAGATGTTAATAGATCTTAGAGTTAATATCTTCATTTACAACATATTTTCACAAATTTCTTATTAAAAAATGACAAATTTACAAAGATTTCTGCAACTCGAGACGCACCGTTGTGTCGTACAGTGAGTTGTCGTTGGCCGATCCGGAGCTGATGTTCTGATATGGAGGATTTTTCGACACTGTGAGTCTGAGCGGGCTTCTCTGCACTCTGAAAATACACAAACACACAAACAAACAAACAAAAAAAACACAGGGACAAAAGAAAATCAAGATAAGAGAAAATGAGACCTGGTAAAACTGATCTAAAAATCATTTCTAATCAGGAGAATTTGATGTTTTATATCAGTGTTAATTTGGGGCTGAAACAGGAATTTTAATCCAGTGTTTCTTCGTTAACATTTCCAAAAAATATTAAATTAACTCTAGAACAGACTGGACTCATATCTTATTCTATTTTATATCAGTGTTTTGTAGATTTCAACATGACCAAAGGTTTTTGTCAATTAAATATTTCTGCCAAATTAAAACGAACTAAATAAAAACAAGAGCAGAATTTGTATTGTGAGAATGGAATATTTTTCTGTCTTTTGTTATAGTGTTTTTGGGCCTTTTTCATGTCCAGCAAATACACAGCAACAACTGGAGGGTTAAAATTTCAGGGTAAAATATTTCAGAGTTGTTTTTAACACAAAAAGTGTTATTTTAACTATTTGAGAGTTAAATGGGGGTTCGAATTGGGGTTATTGACTTGATATGATTAAAGTTAATTCAGCTTCTCTTAGTGTTAATTCAACTTCCTTTAGTGTAATTCAACTTCTTAGTGTTAATTCAACTTCCTTTAGTGTTAATTCAACTTCTCTTAGTGTTAATTCAACTTCTTTTAGTGTTAATTCAACTTCTATTAGTGTTAATTTAACTTCTTCTAGTTAATTCAACTTTTCCTAGTGTTAATTCTACTTCTTTTAGTGTTAATTCAACTTCTATTAGTGTTAATTTAACTTCTTCTAGTGTTAATTCAACTTTTCCTAGTGTTAATTCTACTTCTTTTAGTGTTAATTCAACTTTGTCTAGTGTTAATTCAACTTCTCCTAGTGTTAATTCAACTTTTCCTAGTGTTAATTCAACTTCTTCTAGTGTTAATTCAACTTTTCCTAGTGTTAATTCTATTTCTTTCAGTGTTACTTCAACTTTGTCTAGTGTTTATTCAACTTCCTTTAGTGTTAATTTGGCACCTCACACCCACCACTTCAAACTCGTGCAAGAAAAGATCAGTTTGAACCAGTTTTGTGCATAATTTAATTTTAAATTAACTAAAATAAAGTGTAAAAATGAAACACCTCTGTGTGTTGTTTCGCTAAATCAGGATAACCCTACAAAGTGTTGTCCGTTTACTCTCCAAACGTGAATATAACTCTTGATTTCGGGGTTAAACGGAAAATTTAGAAATGTTAAATTGGACTCATTTAAACCCTGAGAAAATGTTAAAATTGAGTCTGTGAGAGTTGATTTTAACTCTCCACTTTTTACTGTGTACGTTTCTATAATAATAAAGGTTAATTTAATCTAGTCTCACACAAAGTACTGGTGTAATGTGCTTTTGCGGAGCTTAATATCTGTCAAGAAATGTCCAATTTTTTCCCAATTAAGGAATTTCTTTGCCAATATTTGCATTTTTTTGCCAAACCCAACAGGGAACATGTATCTCTATTCAGTTTATTATGAATTAAGTTTCAGCGATCGTATGAGCAGTGTTTCTTTCGTCTCTTTCGCCGTACTTGAAGAAGTAGAGGTAGACGGCTGTGATGAGGAGGAGGATGAGGGCGACCGGGACGAAGATCACCAGCAGAATCTGAGCTCCGTCCAGACGCAGGGACAGAGACGAGACTGGAACAGGCAGAAACGCGACGAGAGGTCAGGGGAAAGGGGGGAAAACGCGGGACGGAGGAGGAGGAGGGGGAGATTTGGCTCTTACCGTCCAGCCGGCGCTCGTCGCTTTCTGAATGAGCTGAGGAGAGAGAGAGAAGAGAGAGAGAATCACTGAACGAGTGTGTCACGGGGATGCTTGTTTGAGGGTGTTTTATTCCACAGTGCAAAACAGGAGCAAAAATGTGCGCAAGAAATATTTACAGTGGAACAGTGAAGAAAAAAACCTCTTTCCTTTGTCTCTCTCAGTCTATCTCAGTCTCTGTCGTTTGTTCGCTCCATCGCTCTTTCGGCGAAACACGACCTTTCACACAACCAGACCCGTCGAGAATCGAGACAAGACTGAGCAGGTGCTGAGCGGCAGGGTGCACCTTTATACACCCCTGGCCCCTCCCACCTTACCTAATCCCCTCTAAAAGCTTAATTCAATCATTCCTACGACCGAATGGGACTACGGACGGAAATTAGCACCTGTGCTAAATCCGGCGTATTTACATCAATATGTGTGATTTCATACAAATTGTAAGTTCATGAATATGCATCGTCCCATCCAAATAAACAAATAAATGAAATGAATGGTTAATATTACCGGGGCCGACAGTTACACATAGAGAATCGCTATGATCTCACATCCATAAATGACCGAAAACAGGCGGCGGCAGCGCGAGGGTGAGTAAGAAGTCGATTATTGCGGGTTTTTGGAGGATACTGTAGTTCTGGCGCTTCCAAGTGTGCTCCCTTAGTCGCGGCCGAGGATATGTAGAAGTGAAGTTTATTGTGCGTTTGGACTGTGGCGTTCGCAGAAACAGGTGAGCGGGCGTCTTCCCGCTCTTTTCCCCCGGGGGAAAGCGCGTCTTCCCGCTCTTTTCCCCCGGGGGAAAGCGCGTCTTCCCGCTCTTTTCCCCCGGGGGAAAGCGCGTCTTCCCGCTCTTTTCCCCCGGGGGAAAGCGCGTCTTCCCGCTCTTTTCCCCGGGGGCCGCGCTCTCAGGACGGACCTGCTCCGTCACAGAGTGTGAGGAAGGGCGCCCTCTGCTGGAGAAAAGCTGGAGGGATAAATGGTCAAAGGGTCGTTATTATTATAAAGAGTTTTTCCTCCTTCCAGACTTTCACCAGTGTCTCATCCTCTCTTTCTTCTCCTCCTCTCTTTGTCTTCCCTCTCTCTGTCCCTCCATCTCTCTTTTCCTCAGTCTTCCATCTTTCCCTCCTCCTCTATTTTCTTCCTCCATCCTCTCCTCTCTCCCCTCTCACTCTCTCCCTCCCCTCGTCCTTCTCTCCTTTCGCTCTCACCCTCTCTCCCACTCCTATTACTCCCCTCTCTTCTCTCTCTCTGTCACCCCCCCATCTCTCCTCCTCCTCTCCTCCTCTCTTCCCTCTCTCTTGCCAGTGGCTCAGACTCTCTCCTCCCTCTCTCCTCCTCTCTTCCCTCTCTCTTGCCAGTGGCTCAGACTCTCTCCTCCCTCTCTCCTCCTCCTCTCCTCCCTCTCTCTTGCCAGTGGCTCAGACTCTCTCCTCCCTCTCTCCTCCTCCTCTCCTCCTCTCTTCCCTCTCTCTTGCCAGTGGCTCAGACTCTCTCCTCCCTCTCTCCTCCTCTCTTCCCTCTCTCTTGCCAGTGGCTCAGACTCTCTCCTCCCTCTCCTTCTCCCTCTCTACTCTTTCCTCTCTTTCTCCCTCTCTCCTCTTCTGTCTCTCTTCCCTCTTCCCTCTTTCACCACTGGCTCAGACTCTCTCCTCTCCTCCCTCTCTCCTCCTCTCTCCCTCTCTCTTGCCGGTGGCTCAGACTCCCTCCTCCCTCTCTCCTCCTCCCCCTCTCCTCCTCCTCTCCTCCCTCTCTCCTCCCTCCCTCTCTCTCTCCTCCCTCTGGCTCTCTCTCCTCTTCTCCTCCCTCTCCTCTCTCCTCCCTCTCTTCTCTCCTCATCCTTCTCTCCCTCCCTCTCCTCCCTCTCTCCTCCTCCTCTCCTCCCTCCCTCCCTCTCTCCTCCCTCTGGTTCTCTCTCCTCCCTCTCCTCTCTCCTCCCTCTCTTCTCTCCTCATCCTTCTCTCCCTCCCTCTCCTCTGTCTCTCCTCCCTCTGGCTCTCTCCTCCTCCCTCTCTTCTCCCTCTCACTCTCCTCCTCCTCTCCTCCCTCTCTCCTCTCTCCCCCTCTCCTCTCCTCCTCTCTCCTCCCTCTGGCTCTCTCCTCCTCCCTCTCTCCTCCCTCTCACTCTCCTCCTCCTCTCCTCCCTCTCTCCTCTCTCCCCCTCTGGCTCTCCTCTTTCCCTCCCCCTCTGGCTCTCCTCTTTCCCTCCCTCTCTTCTCTCCTCATCCTTCTCTCTCTCCCTCTCCTCTGTCTCTCCTCCCTCTGGCTCTCTTCTCCTCCCTCTCTCCTCCTCCCTCTCTCCTCCCTCTCACTCTCCTCCTCCTCTCCTCCTCTCTCCCCCTCTGGCTCTCCTCTCCTCCTCTCTCCTCTCCTCCCTCTCTCCTCTCCTCCTCTATCCTCCCTCTCTCCTCTCCTCTCTCCTCCCTCTCTCCTCTCCTCCGCTGCTCTTTCATTCTGTCTGTGCCTCTGGTCGACCTCTTCCTTCAAAGTGTCAGTGCCACAAACAATCTCCATTTTCCCTTCACCAAAAACCCATTTTCTTTTTTCTCCTCCCTCTCTCATCCCTCACTCTTTATCCTCTCCCTATTTCTGCCTAATCTTTTTCTATTCCTCTCAATCCCTCACTCCCTGTCTCCCCACCACCTCTTTTTCTCTTTCCTTTTCTCTCACTTTCGATCTCCATCTTTCCCTCTCTTCTTTTACTTCCTTCTTTGTGTCTCTTTTCTCCTTTGTCACCCCTTTTTCCTTCCTTCCTCTCTAACCATCCCCCTTTCTTACCTCTTCTCCCTCTCTCTTCCTTTCTACTTCTCTAGCCTCCCTCCCTCCCTCTCTCTTTCCTTTCTCTTTTCTTCTGACTAATGTGTTTTTCAGTCTTGTCTGAAACCTGCTATCGCTCTTCTCTCCTCCTCTGTCTTCTCCTCTTCTCCTCCCTCTTTTCCCTCTTCTTCTCCTCTTTTCTCTCTCTTCTTCTCCTCTTCTCTCCTGTCCTCTCCTCCCTTCCCTCTCTCCTTTTCTCTCTCCTCTCCGTCCTCTTCTCTCCTCTTCTTAACTTGTGTTTTGTTTTGCTAAATTGTCTGTTTGTCAGTGCCCACACGCCTCCCTCTCCTCCTCTCTCTCATCCCTCCTCCTTCTTTCCTCTCCTCTCTCTCCTCTGCTTAAGTTGTGTTGCCTCCCTCTCTCCTCCCTTCTCCCGTCTTCTCTCCTCTTCTTCTCACTCTCTTCTCTTGTCTCCTCTCTCCTCTCCTCTTCTTAACTTGTGTTTTGTTGTGTTGTCTCTCCATCTGTCGGTGTGCTCCCTCTCTCCTCTCCTCCTCTCTTTTCTCCCCTCTCTCCTTCTCTCTCTCCTCTTCTTGTGTTAAATTGTCTCTCCATCTGTCCTCCCCCTCTCCTCTCCTCCTCCTCTCGCTCCTCCTCTTTTCTCTTCTCTGCTTAAGGTGTTTTTGTTGCGATAAATTGTCTCTCCGTCGATGAGTGTGCAGACACCTCCCTCCTCTTCTCTCTCCTCCTCTTCTCTCTCCTCCTCTTCTCTCTCCTCTTCCCTTTTCTCTCTCTTCTACCATCTCACCTCCTCTCTCCTTCTCTTTCCTCTTCTCTCTCCTCTCCTGTCTCTTCTCTTTCCTCTTCTCTCTCCTCCTCTCTCTCCTCTCCTGTCTCTTCTCTTTCCTCTTCTCTCTCCTCCTCTCCTGTCTCTCCTCTCCCCTCCTCTCTTGCTCCCCTCTCTTCTCTTCTCTCCTCTCCACCTCTCCTCTCCTCCTCTCTTCTCTCCTCTTCTTAACTTGTGTTTCATTGCATTAAACTGTCTCTCAGTCTGTCAGTGTGCAGATGCCTCCCTCTCTCCTCTCCTTCTCTCCTCTCCTCTCCTCCTCTTCTCTCTCCTCCTCTTCTCTCTCCTCCTCTTCTCGCTTTGTGTCGTGTTAAATTGCCTCTGTGTCTCAGTGACACCTCCTCTTTCTTCTCTCTCATCTCTTCTCCTCTCTTCCTCTCTTCTCCTCTTTCCTCTCCTCCTCTTCTTCTTGTGTTGTGTTAAATTGTCTGTCTGTCAGTGACGCCTCCCTCTCCTCTCTTCTCTCCTCCTCTTTTCTCTCCTCCTCTCCTCCTCTTCTTCTTGTGTTAAATCGTGTCTGTCAGTGACGCCTCCTCTCTCCTCTCCTCTTTCCTCTCCTCTCTCCTCTTTCCTCCTCTCACTCCTCCTCTCCTCTTCTTGTGTTGTGTTAAATTGTCTCTGTCTGTCAGTGACTCCTCCCTCTCTCCTCTCCTCCTCTCCTCCTTTCCTCTCTTCTTCTTGTGTTGTGTTAAATTGTCTGTCTGTCAGTGACGCCTCCTCCCTCTCTCCTCTCTTCTCCTCCTTTCCTCTCCTCTTCTTGTGTTGTGTTAAATTGTCTGTCTGTCAGTGACGCCTCCTCTCTCCTCTCCTCTTTCCTCCTCCTTTCCTCTCTTCTTCTTGTGTTGTGTTAAATTGTCTGTCAGTGACGCCTCCCTCTCTCCTCTCCTCCTCTTTTCTCCTCCTTTCCTCCTCTTCTTGTGTTGTGTTAAATTGTCTCTGTCTGTCAGCGACGCCTCCTCTCTCCTCTCCTCTTTTCTCCTCCTTTCCTCCTCTTCTTCTTGTGTTGTTTTTAATTGTCTGTCTGTCAGTGACGCCTCCTCTCTCCTCTCCTCCTCCTCTCTTCTCCTCCTTTCCTCTCCTCTTCTTGTGTTGTGTTTAATTGTCTGTCTGTCAGCGACGCCTCCTCCCTCTCTCCTCTCCTCTCTCCTCCTCTCCTCTTTCCTCCTCTTCTTCTTGTGTTGTGTTAAATTGTCTGTCTGTCAGCGACGCCTCCTCCCTCTCTCCTCTCCTCCTCTCCTCTTTCCTCCTCCTTTCCTCTTCTTCTTGTGTTGTGTTAAATTGTGTCTGTCAGTGACGGCTCCTCTCTCCTCTCCTCTTTCCTCTCCTCTTTCCTGTCCTCCTCTCACTCCTCCTCTCTTCTTGTGTTGTGTTAAATTGCCTCTGTCTGTCAGTGACGCCTCCTCTCTCCTCTCCTCTCTTCTCTTTTCTCCTCCTTTCCTCTCCTCTTCTTGTGTTGTGTTAAATTGTCTGTCTGTCAGTGACGCCTCCTCCCTCTCTCCTCTCCTCTCCTCTTTCCTCCTCCTTTCCTCTCCTCTTCTTGTGTTGTGTTAAATTGTCTCTGTCTGTCAGCGACGCCTCGGCTGAATTACGGCCTTTACGTGGATCAGTGAACAGCAGAAATAAACCGACGTTTCAGAAACATGTCTCAAGTCCAAAGTGCAGCGGCTCGGAGAAACGCTCACGTCGCTCTTCCACTTCGATTAAAGCCGCACCGTGGAACTTTCCTGCCGAACACAGTCTTTAACCTTGTGCGACACGAAGCCCGCGTCACGTCTGTCGTCCTGTTTTTGTGTTCGTTTATTTTTAGGATATTTAGGATATTTCTCGGTCTGTTTACATCCAAGAGACACCGGAGCTTTGGCCGTTACAGAAAAGTATTACAGCGAAAAGGCTCAAATAAAACAATCGTTCCTTCTTCGGCTGCACAAAATGAGAAAAAGATGCGAAATTTGATCAAATAAAATAGTACTTTTCGGCAAGTTGAACCCTCCTGCTTCCCTGGATACACTTTTGTACATCGAAACTCTTCTTTTTTGCATAACTTTGACGATATTGCAGCAAATAGCACCAAAATCGGCCGGTTTTTGTGATGTATTTTTCATTTCTGTGCTTGTTTTTTTCAGTATCACCTTCATTTTACGCGTCTGTAATCATCGTTTTTGTCCCATTGACGTTTTTATCGGAATAACTCTGCCCGTGCACTTTTACTTTTTGATTTATTTTTCACTCTCTGGCGTTGAAAACCCTTCAGAATGTTTTAGTTTTAGGAGCGTCCTTGAATTTTTTCAAATATTTCTCTTTTTAATGTGTATCTTCCATTACAAGATTATATCAATAGAAAGATATTTGTACATGAGTCAGTGACGTGACGCTGTCCAAATGCTGTTTCCTCAGTTTAAAAGGTTCAAATTTCATAATAATTCAGCACATTTCTGTAGCACCTCTGACCTCCATGGAACCAAATCATTTTTTTTTCAGAAATCATGAGATATTCTGCATGTTTTTTGCGCTTAAAGTGTTAAAATGTCATGTGGTGCGACTAATAACAGCAGGAGTTTGAATAACAGACAAAGTCGACTTGGGTGAATGGTTCTTTTCGGCGTTTTTCTTCATTTTTCTTCATTTTTCTTCATTTTCCAGGGCAGTAGTTTGTTCATTAAACACAAGCAGGCGACTGTCATACTGGCGCAAAAGAAAATCTAAAAAAATCTAAAGAAAAATTGCATAAACTGAGCTGAAAACAGTTCAGTTTTCATTGTATTTTCATTGATTTCATAAATGCAACACACTATAGTCTTTTATACAGAGCAGACGGGTAAAAAAAAAAAAAAATCAGCAACAATGTGATCCTCATTTTAGGGTTTTGTGGCTCCGCGGGTGTTTTTTTCTGTCTCTCCAAATCTTTGAGTGTTTTATGGTTGTAATTGAGTAATTGCAATTTTATTTCTCTTGACACTTATTTTTCTCCTGTCAGTGGGTTCAAATATGTTCAGAATTGTACACTTGACTGGTAGCGGGTGGTGCTACGGGGCGTCGCTGCCACAGACCAGCAGAATTTAAGGGGAAACTGGCCTCGTGCCCGGGACGTGTCAGTTTTCGCGGGTTTGTGCGTTTGGCCGAGGAAACTGCAGGGCTTTTTAAACAGTTTGTGCGAGTGTGAATGAGATTGAGACTGACCGAATGAGAGCGTTTAAAACAAACAAAAACAAACAAAAAAAAGCACAGTTTCATTTTCAAAACTCAAGCTGTGCATTTTTGTTAAATTACTCACCGCCTTAACACACGGAAGTCATTTTAAAAACGCACAGTCTCGGGTTTAAGGAGGAGACTGTGCGTTTTTAAAATGACTTTCGTGTCTTTAACAAACTGAGCTGTGCTACGGGGAAATGTGGGGCTCACGACACACAGGTAATTACATTTTTTGTTGTTTTTAAATGTATTTAAATTTGTCCAGGTAATTATATTTTTTATTGTTTTTAAATGTATTTAAATTTGTCCAGGTAATTATATTTTTTATTGTTTTTAAATGTATTTAAATTTGTCCAGGTAATTACATTTTTTATTGTTTTTAAATGTATTTAAATTTGTCCAGGTAATTACATTTTTTATTGTTTTTAAATGTATTTAAATTTGTCCAGGTAATTACATTTTTTATTGTTTTTAAATGTATTTAAATTTGTCCAGGTAATTACATTTTTATTGTTTTTAAATGTATTTAAATTTGTCCAGGTAATTACATTTTTTAATTGTTTTTAAATGTATTTAAATTTGTCCAGGTAATTATATTTTTTATTGTTTTTAAATGTATTTAAATTTGTCCAGGTAATTACATTTTTTTATTGTTTTTAAATGTATTTAAATTTGTCCAGGTAATTACATTTTTTATTGTTTTTAAATGTATTTAAATTTGTCCAGGTAATTACATTTTTTAATTGTTTTTAAATGTATTTAAATTTGTCCAGGTAATTACATTTTTTTATTGTTTTTAAATGTATTTAAATTTGTCCAGGTAATTACATTTTTTATTGTTTTTAAATGTATTTAAATTTGTCCAGGTAATTACATTTTTTATTGTTTTTAAATGTATTTAAATTTGTCCAGGTAATTACATTTTTTATTGTTTTTAAATGTATTTAAATTTGTCCAGGTAATTACATTTTTTATTGTTTTTAAATGTATTTAAATTTGTCCAGGTAATTACATTTTTTATTGTTTTTAAATGTATTTAAATTTGTCCAGGTAATTACATTTTTATTGTTTTTAAATGTATTTAAATTTGTCCAGGTAATTACATTTTTTATTGTTTTTAAATATATTTAAATTTGTCCAGGTAATTACATTTTTTATTGTTTTTAAATGTATTTAAATTTGTCCAGGTAATTACATTTTTATTGTTTTTAAATGTATTTAAATTTGTCCAGGTAATTACATTTTTTATTGTTTTTAAATGTATTTAAATTTGTCCAGGTAATTACATTTTTTATTGTTTTTAAATGTATTTAAATTTGTCCAGGTAATTAAATTTTTTTATTGTTTTTAAATGTATTTAAATTTGTCCAGGTAATTAAATTTTTTTATTGTTTTTAAATGTATTTAAATTTGTCCAGGTAATTAAATTTTTTTATTGTTTTTAAATGTATTTAAATTTGTCCAGGTAATTACATTTTTTATTGTTTTTAAATGTATTTAAATTTGTCCAGGTAATTACATTTTTTTATTGTTTTTAAATGTATTTAAATTTGTCCAGGTAATTACATTTTTTTTTTTTAAATGTATTTAAATTTGTCCAGGTAATTACATTTTTTATTGTTTTTAAATGTATTTAAATTTGTCCAGGTAATTACATTTTTTTTATTGTTTTTAAATGTATTTAAATTTGTCCAGGTAATTACATTTTTTTATTGTTTTTAAATGTATTTAAATTTGTCCAGGTAATTAAAATTTTTATTGTTTTTAAATGTATTTAAATTTGTCCAGGTAATTACATTTTTTAATTGTTTTTAAATGTATTTAAATTTGTCCAGGTAATTAAATTTTTTATTGTTTTTAAATGTATTTAAATCTGTCCAGGTAATTAAATTTTTTATTGTTTTTAAATGTATTTAAATTTGTCCAGGTCATTACATTTTTTTATTGTTTTTAAATGTATTTAAATTTGTCCAGGTCATTAAATTTTTTATTGTTTATAAATGTATTTAAATTTGTCCAGGTAATTTAATTTTTTATTGTTTTTAAATGTATTTAAATTTGTCCAGGTAATTACATTTTTTTTATTGTTTTTAAATGTATTTAAATTTGTCCAGGTAATTTAATTTTTTCTTGTTTTTAAATGTATTTAAATTTGTCCAGGTAATTTAATTTTTTATTGTTTTTAAATGTATTTAAATTTGTCCAGGTAATTAAATTTTTTATTGTTTTTAAATGTATTTAAATTTGTCCAGGTAATTACATTTTTTTTATTGTTTTTAAATGTATTTAAATTTGTCCAGGTAATTAAATTTTGTATTGTTTTTAAATTTATTTAAATTTGTCCAGGTAATTAAATTTTTTATTGTTTTTAAATGTATTTAAATTTGTCCAGGTAATTACATTTTTTAATTGTTTTTAAATGTATTTAAATTTGTCCAGGTAATTACATTTTTTATTGTTTTTAAATGTATTTAAATTTGTCCAGGTAATTACATTTTTTAATTGTTTTTAAATGTATTTAAATTTGTCCAGGTAATTAAATTTTTTTTATTGTTTTTAAATGTATTTAAATTTGTCCAGGTAATTACATTTTTTAATTGTTTTTAAATGTATTTAAATTTGTCCAGGTAATTACATTTTTTAATTGTTTTTAAATATATTTAAATTTGTCCAGGTAATTACATTTTTTATTGTTTTTAAATGTATTTAAATTTGTCCAGGTAATTACATTTTTATTGTATATAAATGTATTTAAATTTGTCCAGGTAATTTAATTTTTATTGTTTTTAAATGTATTTAAATTTGTCCAGGTAATTACATTTTTTATTGTTTTTAAATGTATTTAAATTTGTCCAGGTAATTACATTTTTTATTGTTTTTAAATGTATTTAAATTTGTCCAGGTAATTACATTTTTTATTGTTTTTAAATGTATTTAAATTTGTCCAGGTAATTACATTTTTATTGTTTTTAAATGTATTTAAATTTGTCCAGGTAATTACATTTTTTATTGTTTTTAAATGTATTTAAATTTGTCCAGGTAATTACATTTTTTATTGTTTTTAAATGTATTTAAATTTGTCCAGGTAATTACATTTTTTATTGTTTTTAAATGTATTTAAATTTGTCCAGGTAATTACATTTTTTATTGTTTTTAAATGTATTTAAATTTGTCCAGGTAATTACATTTTTTTATTGTTTTTAAATGTATTTAAATTTGTCCAGGTAATTACATTTTTTATTGTTTTTAAATGTATTTAAATTTGTCCAGGTAATTACATTTTTTTTATTGTTTTTAAATGTATTTAAATTTGTCCAGGTAATTACATTTTTTAATTGTTTTTAAATGTATTTAAATTTGTCCAGGTAATTACATTTTTTAATTGTTTTTAAATGTATTTAAATTTGTCCAGGTAATTACATTTTTTATTGTTTTTAAATGTATTTAAATTTGTCCAGGTAATTACATTTTTATTGTTTTTAAATGTATTTAAATTTGTCCAGGTAATTACATTTTTTATTGTTTTTAAATATATTTAAATTTGTCCAGGTAATTACATTTTTTATTGTTTTTAAATGTATTTAAATTTGTCCAGGTAATTACATTTTTATTGTTTTTAAATGTATTTAAATTTGTCCAGGTAATTACATTTTTTATTTTTTTTAAATTTAATTTAATTTTTCCATGTTATTTAATTTTTTTTTTTTTTTTAATTGAATTTAATTTTTCCCGGTAAATAAAATTTTTATTGTTTTTAAATGTATTTAAATTTGTCCAGGTAATTACATTTTTTATTGTTTTTAAATGTATTTAAATTTGTCCAGGTAATTACATTTTTTATTGTTTTTAAATGTATTTAAATTTGTCCAGGTAATTACATTTTTTATTGTTTTTAAATGTATTTAAATTTGTCCAGGTAATTACATTTTTATTGTTTTTAAATGTATTTAAATTTGTCCAGGTAATTACATTTTTATTGTTTTTAAATGTATTTAAATTTGTCCAGGTAATTACATTTTTTTAATTGTTTTTAAATGTATTTAAATTTGTCCAGGTAATTACATTTTTTATTGTTTTTAAATGTATTTAAATTTGTCCAGGTAATTACATTTTTTATTGTTTTTAAATGTATTTAAATTTGTCCAGGTAATTACATTTTTATTGTTTTTAAATGTATTTAAATTTGTCCAGGTAATTACTTTTTTATTGTTTTTAAATGTATTTAAATTTGTCCAGGTAATTACATTTTTTATTGTTTTTAAATGTATTTAAATTTGTCCAGGTAATTAAATTTTTTTATTGTTTTTAAATGTATTTAAATTTGTCCAGGTAATTACATTTTTTATTGTTTTTAAATGTATTTAAATTTGTCCAGGTAATTACATTTTTATTGTTTTTAAATGTATTTAAATTTGTCCAGGTAATTACATTTTTATTGTTTTTAAATGTATTTAAATTTGTCCAGGTAATTACATTTTTATTGTTTTTAAATGTATTTAAATTTGTCCAGGTAATTACATTTTTTATTGTTTTTAAATGTATTTAAATTTGTCCAGGTAATTACATTTTTTAATTGTTTTTAAATGTATTTAAATTTGTCCAGGTAATTAAATTTTTTATTGTTTTTAAATGTATTTAAATTTGTCCAGGTAATTACATTTTTATTGTTTTTAAATGTATTTAAATTTGTCCAGGTAATTACATTTTTTGTTGTTTTTAAATGTATTTAAATTTGTCCAGGTAATTATATTTTTTATTGTTTTTAAATGTATTTAAATTTGTCCAGGTAATTATATTTTTATTGTTTTTAAATGTATTTAAATTTGTCCAGGTAATTACATTTTTATTGTTTTTAAATGTATTTAAATTTGTCCAGGTAATTACATTTTTTTATTGTTTTTAAATGTATTTAAATTTGTCCAGGTCATTAAATTTTTTATTGTTTTTAAATGTATTTAAATTTGTCCAGGTAATTAAATTTTTTATTGTTTTTAAATGTATTTAAATTTGTCCAGGTCATTAATTTTTTTATTGTTTTTAAATGTATTTAAATTTGTCCAGGTAATTAAATTTTTTATTGTTTTTAAATGTATTTAAATTTGTCCAGGTAATTACATTTTTTTATTGTTTTTAAATGTATTTAAATTTGTCCAGGTCATTAAATTTTTTATTGTTTTTAAATGTATTTAAATTTGTCCAGGTAATTATATTTTTTATTGTTTTTAAATGTATTTAAATTTGTCCAGGTAATTATATTTTTTAATTGTTTTTAAATGTATTTAAATTTGTCCAGGTAATTACATTTTTTATTGTTTTTAAATGTATTTAAATTTGTCCAGGTAATTACATTTTTTTATTGTTTTTAAATGTATTTAAATTTGTCCAGGTAATTACATTTTTTAATTGTTTTTAAATGTATTTAAATTTGTCCAGGTAATTACATTTTTTTATTGTTTTTAAATGTATTTAAATTTGTCCAGGTAATTACATTTTTTTTTTATTGTTTTTAAATGTATTTAAATTTGTCCAGGTAATTACATTTTTTATTGTTTTTAAATGTTTTTAAATTTGTCCAGGTAATTACATTTTTTATTGTTTTTAAATGTATTTAAATTTGTCCAGGTAATTACATTTTTTATTGTTTTTAAATGTATTTAAATTTGTCCAGCAATTACATTTTTTTTATTGTTTTTAAATGTATTTAAATTTGTCTGTGTTTTTTGTGATTTGGGATTTGTGTGTTTTACAGTTTCAGTCATTGTCCCGGCTGTAATTTAGTTTGTTTTAACGTTAAGTTTATTTTTTGCTGTTGTTTTGTTTCCGGTCACTTCCCCAAAACTGTTGTTGCTCATTCATATTAAATAAATAAATGACCTAAACTGAATACCCGGTTCTGTACTATTTTGGGGGTTTAGATATTTTTTCTATGATTTTTACGTCCTCCATTTCAGGTAAAAAGTCAGACACAAATCTGCATCGCGTAAAAATATTGTTGTTTTCTTTTCAGACGCACGTTTCTGTCACAAAGAAGCACAGGGGGGATTATTGTAAAGGGGCGCACGAGGGTTAGAGGGTTATAAAAACTAAACATTCAGTGCATTGTGTAATTTTTCTGGTGATTTTCTCCATGGAGATGTTATTGTTTTGTCTGGAATGTCCCACAGCACGGCATTAAACCTCTCTACCTCCATGGAGACCAAACCAGACCAAGTTCCAGGTCAGACCTGTGGAGAGGCGACGCCGCTCACACTCAGAACGTCTGTTTTTCTAAGTATTTTTGAGCTTTAAAACCGCCTGTAATTGAATAAACGTAAAGTGGAGCTGTTTAATGTCGCACTGTGGGACATTTCAGGCAGAGCAGTGACGTATCCATAGAAACAAGTAGAGAAAATCAGATACCGGTCGAAACTAAAAACTCATTTGTGTGTCTTTTATTTATTTTTTATTGATTTTATTGCTTTTATTTATTGATTACTGACTATTCTATGGTTTTGCTCTTATTTTATTTGACTGGTTTTATTGTTTAAAGTTTTATGATTATTTTATTATTGTTTGGAAACTGTTTATGAAATGTTCTGTACAAATAAAGTGGATTGAACTGGATTTAAGTAGATTTTGATACTAAAAAAAGTCACATTTCTTCATTCGCTTTTCCCATTTTTTGCGTTCTTCATTTTAACGAACGGCCAGAATATCAAAGTTGTACCATGTAACTTTTCTGATGGAAGGTCCCCCACCTGCCCGTCTCCATGGAGATGCTATGGCTCCATTTTGGTCTCGAATGTTTCACAGATTGACATTAAATAAATAAATGGTACAGCTTTGATATTCTGGCTGTTCGTTAAAATAAATGACGCAAAAATGTGAAAAGCGAATGAAGAAATGTGACTTTTTCAGTGGCGAAACCGGCTTAAAACCACTTCAGTCCAATTTATTTATTCAGCACATTTCATAAACAGTTTCCAAAGAAGAACAATAATAAAATAAACGCTCAGATTTAATCACACGAGTCTTTAAACAATAAAATCAGTCAAATAAAATAAGAGCGAAACCATAGAATAGAAATAAATCAATAAAAGCAATAAAATAAAAAGCAATAAAAAGCAATAAAAAGTGATAAAAAGCAATAAAATAAAAAGCAATAAAATAAAAAAGCAATAAAATAAAAAGCAATAAAATAAAAAGCAATAAAATAAAAAGCAATAAAATAAAATAAAAAGCAATAAAATAAAAAGCAATAAAATAAAAAGCAATAAAATAAAAAGCAATAAAATATAAATCAATAAAAAGTGATAAAAAGCAATAAAATAAAAAGCAATGAAATAAAATAAAATAAAAAGCAATAAAATAAAAATAAAATAAAATACACACAAATGAGTATCTGATTTTCTTGACTTGTTTCTCTGTGGATGTCATTGCTCTACTTTACATTTATTCAGTTACAGCTCAAAAATGTGGAACATTCCAGCTAGAGCAATGGCGTATCCATAGTGATGGACCCCCGACCAAAAAGTTACACAATGCACCTTTAAGAAGCTCTATTTTGGTCTAGAATGGCACTGAAATGATCTATATTCATGGATAAAGCAGGTGAAGTTACAGGTCACGTCTGTGGAGAGTCGAGCCCATTCACTGGATCATATATTTATATATATCATTTCTCTGCCTAAAATGTCCCACAGTGTGACTTTAAACAGCTCTATTTTACATTTATTCAATTACAGGTGGTTTTAAAGCTCAAAAATACTTAGAAAAACAAACATTCTGAGTGTGAGCGGGCTCGCCTCTCCACAGATCTGACCTCTACCATGGTCTGGTTTGGTCTCCATGGAGATAAGAGAGGTTTAATGCTGTACTGTGGGACATTCTAGACAAAACAATAACATCTCCAAGGAGAAAAGCACCAGTAAAATTACACAGTGCACTGAATCTTTAGTTTTTATGTCTCTAACCCTTGTGCGCCCCTTAAAACTAATCAGAAAAACACTTATTCTGACTGTAAGTGGGTCGCCTCTCCACAGATCTGACCTGTGACTCGGTCCGGTTTGGTCTCCGCTTAAATGCCACACTGCGAAACATTCCAGACAAAGCGATAACACCTCCACGAAGAAAAGTATTAGACTATAAAACGTGTTCAGGGACGTGGTGCAGTGACCGACCTTTGCAGACAGGGGGCAGCCCGCTCCACTGAGACGGGTGCCCAGGGACGCAGTGGAGCACGGGTTCCCCCAGGAGCTGATGCCCTTGCAGGCAGGAGAACCGGAGCCTGTCCCCGGGCTGGAAGTGAGTCTGCCGGGAGCTGGGAATGCCGAAGGTGGGAGTCCCGGGATGAGAGCACGGTTCAAACGTCTCCGCTGGAAAAGAAGAAAAATCATAAAAACACATTTAAAGAGGAGGTATTTTACTTTCTACGGGGGAATTAACTGCTAAAACATAACAGATTTAGATCAACATGTTGCGTTTTATTGTTTTGAAAGTTCTGTATTCACCAAAAACAACGTATTAACAGCTTTTCTGATGCTTTCCCCCTTTACTCTCTGCGCAGTCACGCCCCCTTCAGGGCTATAATGAAACTACTGTTTGTGAAGTCAGTGTGTGTTGTTTTGTCTCATGTTTTTGTAGATTTTTGGGAAATCGCTATGTGAGGGTGAGCTTTCTGTACGGCAGACAACGCTAAATTAGTCAAACATGCCTCAAGGACAAATAAAAACAACTCCAGGCTGTTTTTGACAAGGGAACGACGCTATAACACGGGAGAAAACTACAAAAAGTGGATTTTTCATAAGCCCCCTTGAAAGAAGAGATGGTCTAATATGGATTTTCAGTATATTCAGTAGATTTAATATCTGGGCTGCTGGTGTGACACAAAAAACAATATTTTTCAATACCAATATTTAGCGAACACCTTTAAAAAGCCAAACCTGGAGCGTGAAGTTCACTGGCACTGCTTAATGATCCCATATTACGCAAAACTGACTCTTGTGGGGTTTATAATGTTGTTACCTCGTCAAAAACAGAGCTGGAGTTGTGTTTTGTTTCATTCACATGTTTGAGTAACTCTTTATTATTCGTCTGTCTACGTCTCCAAAGCTCAAAATGCTCCGTTCCACCTTGTGATGTCATGAAGCGGTAGTTTTCAAATGATCTTTTACCTTTTGTTCAGTACAGATCGGCAATTCCAGGTCTGAAATGATCCAAATGAATGACCACGTTTACATGATGTTTTTAATTGTTCTGAATGAAATAGTTCGGAATTAAAATATTCTCCTTCAAGTTTACATGTAAATAATGATTCTGAATTGAGGTTTCCATTGAAAACACGTTAAATCGTCTTTATTCAACTCCTCTCAGCGTCTGGGGGTGGGGAAGGTGCTGATCGGACAGCGACACAAACGTATTTCCGTCTTTGGGAAGAAAACCCACACTTCAGCTGCTCCCGGCTTTTCTGTCATCTCGGTTTGTCGTTTCGCCGCCGACACAAACACGATCCGAACTTTTCCCGCGGTCGTTCCGGTGATAATGAAGCAGCAGCTGGAGAATTCTGTCCTCACGCTTTACGTCTGTGAGCTGAGGAGGAGAAGGGAAGAGTGTCGGAGAAGGAGGAAGAAGATAAACTGAGTCTGAGGCTGCCACACCTCAGCCCACTCCCACATCCCGCTCACAAATCCAAAGAGACGTGGAGGAAAGTCCCGAGAGACGACTGGAGGAGCCGGATCGAAGGGCGACACAACGAGCACCAACCACCGGGATTATTTTGAAGAAGAAGAAACGTTTACATGATCCAGGAAGAAATTCATCCAGCTTTAAACTCAGAATAAACCACCCACTTACTTTGAAATTAAGTTTACGGGCTCTTTAATTGTACTTTTAAAAGTCATTCAAACAGTTTCACGGCTTTGTCCTTTACCCGCTTCCATAATAACAGGGGATATAAACGTATTATTATCACAAACAACTAAAAAAAGCCAATAAGCCCCCGGTGCAGTGCTGATCTTTGACCCGCAGCTCCTCTCCGTGTATTTACTCCGCTCTCTGTGTTAAAGTGCACCGATCCGGGGGGAGTAATGGGCCGTTATTGTTCAAAACGCGGCTCTGAAACGCTGCAGCTGTAATTAGCCTGGTTTAGCTAATGCTTTTACCGTCCTCGGGGTCGGAAATGTCGTGAACTCCTTTTTGGAAATCGGCAGTCGCTCCATTGTTCCAAATGGGAGCTGGTTTTGTCCTCCTAAAAACGAGAACAATGTGAATTTTCGGACTAACTTTTCGATATTTCTGACCACCTACTTCGCCCACAATGTTCCAAAGTATGGCATTAAACTTATCTGTTTCCACGGAGACGAGAAGACGGCGTCACAAGGCTAAGTTGCAGGTCAGATCTGTGGAAAGGCGAACCCGCTCGCACAAACAAAACGTGTTTTTCACTGTATTTTTTGACAAAAACGCCCCTAATGAAATAAAACATGCTTCACAAACATGTTTAATGCCACAGTACGTCACTTTTTTTGCCTAAACATAAGTGTAGGCATGCACTGATACGACTTTTTTGAAAACCGATACCAGTACGAGTACGATCATTTCTGTACTTGCCGATACCGATACTTTACCAATCTTACAAATGCAAAAAATATACATTTAAAAAACCCGGAAAAAACAAACAAACAACTTTTCTTTCATTTTATTTTTATTATTTAATTTAGCTTTGACTGAGAGTGAGAAAAGTCGTTTGATTTTTTCAGATGTGAATATGAAAATTTGACAATAAACTTTTTGAACCTTGATTAAATCTTGATTAATCTTGATTATTTAATGCAGTTACATTTTACAGAAACAAAACTTAAAACCGCATGGCTCATTTGCATACAGCTCATTTGCATACAGTATAAGCGCTGATGTGATCAGCTTCTGTGGGACTAAAGGACACAACTCAGTGGAATATGAGTGTTCTCTCTGTGACTCAGTGGAATATGAGTGTTCTTCCTGTGACTCAGTGGAATATGAGTGTTCTTCCTGTGACTCAGTGGAATTTGAGTGTTCTTCCTGTGACTCAGTGGAATATGAGTGTTCTTCCTGTGACTCAGTGGAATTTGAGTGTTCTTCCTGTGACTCAGTGGAATATGAGTGTTCTCTCTGACTCAGTGTAATATGAGTGTTCTTCTCTCTGTGACTCAGTGGAGTATGAGTGTTCTTCCTGTGACTCAGTGGAATATGAGTGTTCTTTCTGTGACTCAGTGGAATATGAGTGTTCTTCCTGTGACTCAGTGGAATATGAGTGTTCTTCCTGTGACTCAGTGGAATATGAGTGTTCTCCCCCTATGACTCAGTGGAATATGAGTGTTCTTCCTGTGACTCAGTGGAATATGAGTGTTCTCCCCCTGTGACTCAGTGGAATATGAGTGTTCTCTCTGTGACTCAGTGGAATATGAGTGTTCTTCTCTCTGTGACTCAGTGGAATATAAGTGTTCTTTCTGTGACTCAGTGGAGTATGAGTGTTCTCTCTGTGACTCAGTGGAATATGAGTGTTCTCCCTGTGACTCAGTGGAGTATGAGTGTTCTTCCTGTGACTCAGTGGAATATGAGTGTTCTCTCTGTGACTCAGTGGAATATGAGTGTTCTCTCTGTGATTCAGTGTAATATGAGTGTTCTTTCTGTGACTCAGTGGAATACAAGTGTTCTTTCTGTGACTCAGTGTAATATGAGTGTTCTCTCTGACTCCGTGGAATACAAGTGTTCTCTCTGTGACTCAGTGTAATATGAGTGTTCTCTCTGTGACTCAGTGTAATATGAGTGTTCTTTCTGTGACTCAGTAGAATGAGTGTTCTCTCTGTGACTCAGTGTAATATGAGTGTTCTTTCTGTGACTCAGTGGAATATGAGTGTTCTTTCTGTGACTCGGTGGAATATGAGTGTTTTTCCTGTGACTCAGTGGAATATGAGTGTTCTTCCTGTGACTCAGTGGAATATGAGTGTTCTTCTCTCTGTGACTCAGTGGAATATGAGTGTTCTTCCTGTGACAGAGGGTTGTTCTGCTGATGGTGAGTCTGTTCTGTGCGTTTGTCGCGTTGGAGTTGGTTCATGTTAAACTTTTCAGAGATCGTACAAGTGCAGCGGCTCTGTCACTTCTGTCGCTACAGTCGCTTTATTTACGTTGCTCTAGTTTCTCATAACCGGGATATTCGGGATTATTCGGGAAACTGAAACCGGGAAACTGTCGCGGCCCTGGTTGTGACGGTGATTTTGCAGTCGGCTGTGGTTTTTAATTCTCGCCTCGTTACCATTTTTACTTACCTACATCTCCTTTGTTCCTAGCTCCTGTTTTTGAAGACTTTTGCTTTCCAGCGCTGGCTCCTCTCAAGGATCACCATTCCTCCTGAGTTAATAAATCCTTATTACTTTTAAAAATGTTGCCTCCTCGAGCCTGTTTTTTTGTCTCCTCGAGTCTGTTTTTTTGCCTCCTCGTGTCTGTTTTTCGGGTCCACTTGTGTGTAGCCTTAACAGATACTGCGTAATGTGTCGTGTAACGGTGGTATCGGTGGGCGGTATCGGCAAATGTTTAACGAGTACGAGTATATTATGGAAGTATCGGTGCATCCTTACATAAGTGAGGTTGTTTTCCTGATTTTTTCCATGGCAGTGTTGCTTGCTTGGCTATAATATCCCACAGTTTGGCATAAAAGGTACGTATCGCCATGGAGGACATTTCGAAGTGTGTTTTTTTTGGCTTTTTCCTTCCATTTAATCAGCATTTGACTCAGTTTCCAAGTCCCAAAAGTTCCATACTGTCACTTTAAATGCTTTAGATAGTGTGAAACATAATTAACCTCCTCTTCCTACATCCCTTATAGTGTTAACATGGAAATTGTAGTTTTTAATGGTTTTACGGATTTAATTAGTGTAAAAAACGTAATATTTTCCCGTACCTGACCTCCCTCTGCTCCTCGCCCTCCCGCCTCTGTCTTTATTGTATTCGCTGCTATAACTTCACGTCCAACTTACTCAAAACGCCATTTCCTTCGGCTCATTTGCATTTTTCATATAGAGTCTCACCTATTTCAGAGAGACGGAAGGATCATGATTCATTAAACAGGACAAAGGAAATGCCCACAGGAAACAGGAGATAACGGCGTTTAATATCAGCTCAAATACTCTGCTCTACTGAACAGCCACGTTTACATGGTGTTTTTTCATTCCAAATTAATTGTTCTGAATTAAATAGTTTGGAATTAAAATATTCTCCTTTGAGTTTCCATGGAAAACACGTTAAATCGTCTTTATTTAATTCCTCTCAGCGTCTGGGGGTGGGGAAGGTTCTGATTGGACAGTGACACAAACGTATTTCCCTCTTTGGGAAGAAAACCCACACTTCAGCTGCTCCCGGCTTTTCTGTCATCTCGTTTTGTCGTTTCGCCGCCGACACAAACACGATCCGAACTTTTCCCGCGGTCGTTCCGATGATAATGAAGCAGCAGCTGGAGAATTCTGTCCTCACGCTTAACGTCTGTGAGCTGAGGAGGAGAAGGGAAGAGTGTGGGAGAAGGAGGAAGAAGACAAACTGAGTCTGAGGCTGCCACACCTCAGCCCACTCCCACATCCCGCTCACAAATCCAAAGAGACGTAGAGGAAAGTCCCAAGAGACGACTGGAGGAGCCGGATCGAAGGGCGACACGACGAGCACCAACCACCGGGATTATTTTGAAGAAGAAGAAACGTTTGTGTAAAATCCCTCAGTCGTTCAGGTAGAATCCACGGCAAAGGAGAGAATTCAAGCTCATCCAAGTTGCTTCTTCAGTTCTGGTCAGACCCTGGAGGACACTGACTTATATTTGTCCATCGAGGGAGGAGTTTGATATCAGGAATTACTCTGAAACTAACACCCTACTTGTTTACAGTCTCTGTTGTAGCTCGGCCTGTTGAAATTACACTGAGTGTGGAGTCATATGAGCAGAATCTAATAGTGTTTTCACACCTCTGACCTGGCTACGCCTATTGTTTTCTTAATTTGTTTTGATTTAGGTTTAAGGATAGAGTTTTAAACAGGAGACAGATGGTGTCTGAGTCCATTTCTGTTTAAAGAAGAGTTTTCTTTTTTAACAAACATGGCCTCTTTCACTCCCCTCTAAAACCAATAGATGATTATCACAACGGCACACTTATCACACTTCCGGTCGATGATTTTCTCTGGCGAAATACGTGTGGGAAAAGTGCCGCATATTTTTGAGCAACACCAAATCTTCATCCAACAAGGTCGACAAAGAACAGATTCTGTCCATGAAGAATTTACCCACAACGATCGAGGGAAGAAAGACGAAGACTTAAAGGAAACAACGACGAGCGTCAGTGAAACGACTGAGCGACACTAATGAAGAAAACGTAAATAACTTGTTCACTCAGACAGATTCCACAAATAAAATGAAAAATCGATTTTGTGATGTCGATATTCGCACAGACAGAGAGATTTGTGCAGATTAAATGTTATAGATGTTCACAGATTAAATGTCGACAATTTAAACTGCACAAACTCAACATCGCGGCACTTCCTGTTGTTGTGATAAAAGCCTCTTCTCTCTGGCCAATATCTTTAGCTTCGCTGACCTCAAACGAGAGGACAGTGAGTGGATTTTATTTGCAGTTTTTCTATTTGCTAATTTTAATATATATTTTTTTGTTTTTTTATTGGCTTGCGTATTTATTTATTTTTAACCTTTATTTTATTTAATGTGTGTTGGTAAAATGTGCAATCCCAATAAAGTTGGCTTGGATTTTTATTTATGATTTCCTCTCTTTTATTGTTTAATTTGTCTGTGCAGGACTTTGGAAACCGCCCAGCGATATAAATAAATCAGATTGGATTGAAACAGAGATGAGGAGCAGGGATAATGTGGACACAGCTTTGTTTTTCCTTCAGACTTTCTTGCAGACGGAGGTAATAAAACGTTAAATATTGGGTAAACGTACGTGCGCAGGTGGGCGGCCTCTGGCTCCACCTCGGTCCGCCGCTGCCCCGGCTGTAGCAGGTCAGGAGGCTGTTGCCGTGGAGACTGTAGCCTTTGTCGCAGACGTACTGGACGCTGGAGCCGACGGTGAAGTGAGACGAGGAGAGCACTCGGCGGCTGTGGTCCACTTTACCCGGGTCTGGGCAGGAGACGACTGCAAAGAGACACGAGAGGGGCAAAGAGAGTTTAGAGATGACTGTAAAGAGAGACGAGAGGGGCAAAAAGAGTTTAGAGATGACTGTAAAGAGACACGAGAGGGGCAAAAAGAGTTTAGAGATGACTGTAAAGAGACACGAGAGGGGCAAAAAGAGTTTAGAGACGACTGTAAAGAGACACGAGAGGGGCAAAAAGAGTTTAGAGACGACTGTAAAGAGAGACGAGAGGGGCAAAAAGAGTTTAGAGATGACTGTAAAGAGAGACGAGAGGGGCAAAAAGAGTTTAGAGATGACTGTAAAGAGAGACGAGAGGGGCAAAAAGAGTTTAGAGACGACTGTAAAGAGACACGAGAGGGGCAAAAAGAGTTTAGAGATGACTGTAAAGAGACACGAGAGGGGCAAAAAGAGTTTAGAGACGACTGTAAAGAGACACAAGAGGGGCAAAAAGAGTTTAGATAAGTCTGTACGGAGACACGAGAGGGGCAAAAAGAGTTTAAAGACGACTGGATGACTGTGTGGAGACAGAAGAGGGGCAAAAGAGTTTAGAGAGGAGTGTAAAGAGACACGAGAGGGGCAAAACGAGTTTAGAGACAACTGTAAAGAGACATGAGAGGGGCAAAAAGAGTTTAGAGACGACTGTAAAGAGACACGAGAGGGGCAAAAAGAGTTTAGAGATGACTGTAAAGAGAGACGAGAGGGGCAAAAAGAGTTTAGAGATGACTGTAAAGAGACACGAGAGGGGCAAAAAGAGTTTAAATAAGTCTGTACGGAGACACGAGAGGGGCAAAAAGAGTTTAAAGACAACTGGATGACTGTGTGGAGACAGAAGAGGGGCAAAAGAGTTTAGAGAGGAGTGTAAAGAGACACGAGAGGGGCAAAAAGAGTTTAGAGATGACTGTAAAGAGAGACGAGAGGGGCAAAAAGAGTTTAGAGACGACTGGACGACTGGACGGAGACAGAAGAGGGGCAAAAAGAGTTTAAAGACGACTGGACGACTGTGTGGAGACAGAAGAGGGGCAAAAGAGTTTAGAGAGGAGTGTAAAGAGACACGAGAGGGGCAAAAAGAGTTTAGAGACGAGTGTACAGAGAGACGAGAGGGGCAAAAAGAGTTTAGAGACGACTGTAAAGAGAGACGAGAGGGGCAAAAAGAGTTTAGAGATGACTGTAAAGAGACACAAGAGGGGCAAAAAGAGTTTAGAGATGACTGGATGGAGACACAAGAGGGGCAAAGAATTTAGAGACGACTGTACGGAGACATAAGAGGGGCAAAAAGAGTTTAGAGACGACTGTAAAGAGAGACGAGAGGGGCAAAAAGAGTTTAGATAAGTCTGTATGGAGAGACAAGAGGGGCAAAGAGTTTAGAGACAACTGTACGGAGACACAAGAAGGGCAAAAAGAGTTTAGAGACGACTGTACGGAGACAGAAAAGGGGCAAAAAGAGTTTAGAGACGACTGTACGGAGACAGAAAAGGGGCAAAAAGAGTTTAGAGACGACTGTACGGAGACAGAAAAGGGGCAAAAAGAGTTCAGAGACGACTGTATGGACCACAGACTGTATAAAGGAAGTGAACTAAGTGAGTGTGACGTCACCCATAGCGTTTAGCGCTGCTCAAATGAGGCTCCTCTAGGAATGGACTTTAGCTTCAAATGTGCCGTAGTTCCCCTTTAAGTCTTAAGACCCACTTTTACTCTCTGGCTTTTAACACATGGTCCTCTGTGTCTTTTATTCATTTTAATGTTTTGATTTTACGTTCCTATTATTTTATGTATATTCTTGCTCTCATTTGATTTACTAGTTTGATTGTTTTTATGAGGACTAGTGGAGGCAAATAGAGGTTTCTTTTTATTTCTATTGGATATGTTTTATTTATACTGTGCAGCACTTCGGAAGCTCCTTTGCTGAAATGAAATGTGCTATATAAATAAAGTGGATTGGATTGGCTCGGTCACCCCTCTGGCAGCTGGGCAGGTCTCCGCTCCACGTCAGGTCCCACTGGCACATGAGCAGCTCGGCGCCCTCTAGCTGGAAGCCGGGGTAGCACTGGTACGTGACCACGGTCCCCTGCACCAGGTCGGGGTGGGACGAGCTCTTCCAGCCGTTCGAGATCTCGGGCAGCTCGGGGCAGGTGTCGTTACGCGCCACCTCTGAAAAACACACGACGGAGAGGGTAAAAACACAGAACACAAACTCTTATACACCACCTGGATGCGTGTTCCACTGTGTGACATTAAACAGCTCTACTTTGACTCCTTTTACAGCTCAAAAACGCCTAGAAAAACAGGCAATCTGAGTGTGAGCGGGTTCGCCTCTCCACAGAGCTGAGCTGTAACTTGGCCTGGTTTGGTTCTCCATGAAAATGAAACGGTTTAGCACTGTGAAACTTTCCAGACAAAGCAATAACATCTGCACAGATCCTCCACCAGAAAAAGTTACACAATCAGTCAATCAAACTTTATTTACAGAGCTTTTCATATAAAAATGCAACACAAAGCGCATCTTTAAGGCCAATAACACATGTAGCTCTAATTTTACTGTCTTAAAAACATGAAAAACACAAAACAAGTCCATTTTAAATAGTTTGCTGTGGTCCAAAGTTTAAGGTGACCAGACGTCCCTATTTCTTCTCAGTTTTGAGCCCTGTGTCACCTGTCAATCAATCAATTAAACTTTATTTATTTTTAATTTTATTTATTTTATTTCACCTTTATTTAACCAGGAAAGTCCCACTGACATTACTAATCCCTTTTTCAAGAGAGTCCTGGCCAAGACAGCGGCACAAAAATTCAGAATATTACAGGACACATTTCAAGCGACAATTTCATAAGACAATTTATTTTTTATAGAGCAGTTTTCATACAAAAAAATCAACACAAAGCACTTTACAGTGATTAAAAAAGAACAATCCCTCCCTCCCGAGAAAGTTAAGCCAAACAGGTGAACTTTTTTTCTTTTTTTAAACCACTAACAGAAGCAATTACTACCTGTGACATAACTATCGTTTTTACAACTAACTATCTGATCTGGAAAACTATACGAACTACCTGTCCCAGTATATTTATCCAGAACCAGTGATTTGTCCCAGTTTTATACAAGAAATGTCCCAGGAGTCCCTATTTTTAACTAATATGATCCCTGCCAACAGTAAAGAGAGGCATAAATTGCCATTTATTTAAGTCAAATACAGAAACGGATACTTAAAATTGACCAAAACACAAAGAAAATATGACTATACTGACGCACTTGGGTCGGGTGAAGAACAATTTTCCTTAATTACGACTCGTTTCACAGTTTTATTATTACCAACCACCACAAACCCGGGACGTCTCAGTTTCTTATTTTGAAAATCTGGTCATCCTTAGGGTGACACAGCCGGTTTGTGGTGGTTGGTAATAATAAAACTGTGAAACGAGTGCATAATTAAGGAAAACTGTTCTGCACTCAGCACTAATGTGAGTCAGTATAGTCACAATTTATTTGTGTTTTGGACATTTTTATGCAGTTTTTCTGTATTTTCTATGCCTCTTTACAGTTGGCAGGGATCAGATTGGTCAAAAATAGAGACATCTGGGACATTTCCTGTATAAAACTGGGACAAATCACTGGTTTTGGATAAATCTGCTGGGACAGGGGGACACAGGGCTGAAAACTGGGACTGTCCCGGGTAAAAGGGACGTCGGATCACCCTAATCACCCTACCAAAGTTCCTCCTCTCTTATACAGCGTGCTAACTTTTCAGTAAAGCTTTATAATGAGATGCTAATACAATATTTCTGTACTGGGGAGACACATTTTGCTCAAATATCTTGGAAAAATCCCATTAAATCCTGATCATCTGTATATTAGACCCGAGCCGCCTCTTACAGCTGAGCCCCTGCTCCATCTGTGACTTTAGCCGCGCTGTTAGCTTAGCGCGCTATTAGCTTAGCGCGCTGTTAGCTTAGCGCGGGGTGATTGCAGCATATTAAAAGTGTCGGCTCCACAAACACTGAAGACTTAATTGAAAATGGGCCTTGATCAAACAGTGTTTCCAGTGTTTACTCCTCTGCCCTGACGTTCACCAGGAAATATTACTCCATCTCTTTCTTTCTTCTCTCTCTTTCTTTCTTCTCTCACTCTTTCTGTATATTTCTTTCTCTCTCTCGTTCCTCTCTCCTGCATTCTCTCTTTCTCTTTCCTTCTCTCACCTTTTTTCTCCCACTATTCTCCCTTTCTTTCTTTCTGTCTCTCTCCTCTCTCTCTTTCTGTCCACTCTCCACTTTCTTCGCTCTCTCTCCCTCTCTGTCTTTCTCTTCCACTCCCTCTTTCTTTCCTCTCTTGTTGTTCTCTCTCTCTATAGTCTTTCCATTTCTTGCTTTGTTTTTCTCTCTTCTCTCACTCTTTCTCTATATTTCTTTCTTTCTCTCTCTTTTTCCTCTCTCCTGTATTCTCTCTTTCTCTTCATTTCTATCTCTCTTCCTTTCTCTTGCATTCGATACATCCCCCATTCTTCTACCACTCTTTCTCTTTTTTTCCCCATTCTCCACTTTCTTTGGATCTCTCGCTCCCTCTGTTTCTTTCTATTCCTCTCTCTCCCCTCTTTCTCTCTCCCGTCTTTCCTTTATTCTCTTTTTCTCTCCCTTTTTCTCTCTCTGGCCCCCATCTCTCTCTCTTTCTTTCTCTCCCTCTCTTTTCTCTCCCCCTCTCCTCCTCTTCCCTCTCAGTCTCTCTCTCCTCTCTTCCCCTCTTCTCTTTCCCTTTCACTCTTTACTCTCTCTTCTCCCCCTCTTTTTCTCCCTCTTTACTCTCTCTTCTCTTTCTCTTTCTCTCACTCTTTACTCTCTCTTCTCTCCCTCTTTCTCTCCCTCTTTACTGTCTCTTCTCTCCCTCTTTCTCTCCCTCTTTACGCTCTTCTCTCCCTCTTTCTCTCCCTCTTTACTCTCTTCTCTCCCTCTTTATCTCACTCTTTACTCTCTTCTCTCCCTCTTTCTCTCCCTCTTTACTCTCTCTTCTCTCCCTCTTTCTCTCCCTCTTTACTCTCTCTTCTCTCCCTCTTTCTCTCCCTCTTTACTCTCTTCTCTCCCTCTTTACTCTCTCTTCTCTCCCTCTTTCTCTCCCTCTTTACTCTCTTCTCTCCCTCTTTATCTCACTCTTTACTCTCTTCTCTCCCTCTTTCTCTCCCTCTTTACTCTCTCTTCTCTCCCTTTCTCTCCCTCTTTACTCTCTCTTCTCCCTCTTTACTCTCTCTTCTCTCCCTCTTTCTCTCAGTCTTTACTCTCTCTTCCTCTCTTCCCTCTTTTGCTTCCTCTCTCCTCTCTCCTCGCTCTTGTTCTTTCTTTCCACTCTGCACTTCCTCCCTCCCTCCTCCCTCGTTCTTTTCTCCTCTAAATGCGTTGCTTTTATCTGATCTCTGTGTTTGCTGTGGGCTGATGAAGGACCAGGCCAAACCAACAGAAGAACCATTATTATTACTCTTTCCATTTCCTCTTCCGAATAAAACAAACGGCGCCGTCTTCGCGTTAATCTCGGGCCGGAGGGTTTTTTCCTCCGCACATTTCCGCACTAACCGTTTATTCCCGCTGGAGACGTATTTACTTAGATTTAAAATGGGACAGATTTCGCTTTCCCAGGTCCACTGCGTGACTTCTGGTTCTGTTCGTCGCCACAGACGGTACAAAGGACTGGGCGAAGTGAGAGCGATGTTGCTCACAGTGTTCGGCCCCAGTCAAGTGAAGCTCATCGAGGCCCGGAGCGAAATTTGGAGTATTCAAATTTGGCGTATCGTCGCCACTAAAGAGCCGATCCGGAGCGAGGGGGTGCTGAAGGTAACGCCGCCCCCTCTCGCCCGCACCGCTCGTTTGTATTGAAAAACAAACAACAACAAAAAACACAGCGCGTGACTTTGCGTTCTCTCTCTTCTCTCTCTTTCTCTCCATTTATCTTTCCTTCTCTCACCTTTTTTTCTCTCACTCTTCTCCCTTTCTTTCTTTCTGTCTCTCTCCTCTCTCTCTTTCTGTCCACTCTCCACTTTCTTCGCTCTCTCTCTCCCTCTCTGTCTTTCTCTTCCTTTCTCTCTTTCTTTCCTCACTTGTTGTTCTCTCTCTCTATAAGTCTTTCCATTTCTCGCTTTGTTTTTCTCTTTTCTCTCACTCTTTCTCTATATTTCTTTCTCTCTCTTTTACCTCTCTCCTGTATTCTCTCTTTCTCTTCATTTCTATCTCTCTTCCTTTCTCTTGCGTTCGATATGTCCCCCGTTCTTTCTCTTCTTTTTTCCATTCTCCACTTTCTTTGCTCCCTCTCTCACTCTCTTGTTCCTCTTGCTCTCTTTCTTTCCACTCTCTTTCTCACCTTCTTGTCTCTCTCCTGTCTTTCCTTTATTCTCTTTTTCTCTCCCTTATTCTCTCGCTGTCCTCCCTCTCTCTCTCTCTCTTTCTTTCTTTCTCTCCCTCTCTTTTCTCTCCCCCTCTTCCCTCTCAGTCTCTCTCTCCTCTCTTCCCCTCTTCTCTTTCCCTTTAACTCTTTACTCTCTCTTCTCTCCCTCTTTCTCTCACTCCTTACTCTCTCTTCTCTCCCTCTTTCTCTCACTCTTTACTCTCTCTTCTCTCCCTCTTTCTCTCACTCCTTACTCTCTCTTCTCTCCCTCTTTCTCTCACTCTTTACTCTCTCTTCTCTCCCTCTTTCTCTCACTCTTTACTCTCTTTCTCTCACTCTTTACTCTCTCTTCTCTCCCTCTTTCTCTCCCTCTTTACTCTCTCTTCTCTCCCTCTTTCTCTCACTCTCACGCAAAAAAACAAAACAAAAACACAGCTCGTGACTTTGCGTTCGCTCAGTTTATCAGCAATAATGGTGAATTCCTGCCGCATTATCGGATCCACAAATAGAAGGAAGGAAGAAAGGAAGAAGTCGCTGATGATACTGCGCTTTATGTTCGTGGCAACAACATCACACACGTCGCCGAAAAACTCGCCCACGCCATGGCCCGTGTCGCTGACCGGTTACAGCGTTCACGTTTACGGTTAAACACGTCCAAAACCGTCGCTGCGTCTCTGTGTCCTTGTGTCGGGCGGACGGCTTCAGGTGGAGAGAGAATCCAAATATCTCGGTGTTATTCTCCATCCAAAACTTTCATTCAAGTCCCGTGTCAAAACCGTCAGTAACCGTCAGTAAAAGACTCCATCCACACCCCTACTGTCCGATACTACAAAAACACGACCTACTCAGCCGGGAAAACGTGATTAAACATGCTCGTCTATGTCTGTTGTATAAAGGCGTCCAGGGTTTGTCTTCTCCTCCGCTCAAACAGTTCATTAACACTCGGACCTGTGAACACAGCAGAACCAGAGGAGCAGCGAGAGGCGACCGTATCCTCCTCTTCCTCCTCCTCCTCCTCCGGAAAAGTCTGTTTGGTCAATAACTGCCTTTTCTGTCAGAGCTGTTCAGTGCTGAAATGAAGCCCCCACAACCATCAGAAACCTCAACACACACACTTCCTTTACACTGCAGTTAAAACAGTGGCTCAGAGACAATCAAAGCTGTCGACATTCAGACACCCGCCTCGCGCTGCCCCCTGCTGGACACTGGCCTAATGACTGTAAGACGTTACTGTTATTATTGTTAAGTTACTGAGTGAGAGTGAATATCTGTAGTTGACTGGTTACTGATTGCGGGTGAATGTTTGTAATGGAGTTGTCTGAAGTAATGTACTTTTTAGAATGATGAATTTTAACTTTGTAATGGGATTTTCTGTTATGTAGAAGTGACACCCAACATCTGTCGAGGGACTACAGATGAAAAATAGCCGTCTGGCTAACTCTGCCATATTTACATGCAAATGTGGATTAATATGCACTGTCCCTGAAATAAATAAATAAATCTTTTCTGTATTCTGAGTGAAAAGAACCGCCAACAACGGATTGACGATCTGAGCAAACCGTGGAACCCGACAAGAACGCGTATGTTGGGCCCATTTCTTGACAGTTTTGTGTGTTTGTTTAAAATTCATGATTTTATGACTTATGGCTCAGGAGTTTTGTAATTGTGGATACGCCGAAGTGGAGGTTCGTCCACGTAGTTGGTGATTCAGACCAGGAATCTGCTTTCGTCCAGACTTTGTCGGGGTTGAAAAGGCTGATTTGATGTCCTTCGATGCTCGTCTTCAGTCCTCTGCAGTTAGAGTGGATAAATCACCAGGATCGGTGCTCTTTACGCGCTTTCTCGCTACGTTCACCATGTTTCTTGCTGCCGGCCAAAATATTTCCCAGCATGCAAATGTGGGCGTTTGTCAACAATGTTCAACAATCCTTCGCTTCACACAGAAATATAAATGTAAATCCACAGGCGGATACAGAGCGCGAGAATGATTCAATGACAGTAAAATAACAATGTGGATTTGCTACGGAAGCAGGTTAGAGTATAGGCCAGAAAGAGACAGTGTCAGCTCCACCTCCTCCCTAAAACTGATCTAATAAGTAAAAATGGACTCAGAGTTGAACTTTAACAGTCACATCAAATCAATAACATCTGCTTATGATGATTATTTATGTTTTGGTTGGTTTGTATTGTGAGTTTAATGTATTTCTTATCCTGTAAAGCACTTTGTGTAGGAATTGCGCTGTACAAATACACTTGCCTTGTCTTGGATAAATGTTGATGATTTTGAAGGAAAAAGCATTTTTGGAAAAGATGACGCTCAAAAGAACTGCTGCACTGAACTCATGAGGACTGTGTGCGATTCATTAAGTCGCTTCTTGTTGTTTCCTTTCAGCCGTTTTCTGGGCATCTTCATTTGTAAACAGGATTCAGGAGTGAGTTCAGTTCAGCCTAAATCTGTAATAAACCCCTCGTAGATTCATACACAATGTTTAAAATGTTGTCTAGTAGGTACATGACTAAAGAAAATAAACTACTACTTCTACACGTGTCACTGAAATAAACAAATCTGATCGGACGTTGATGCTTCTGGCTGGAGACATATTGTAAGGAGCATTAAACACTACCGTTCAAAAGTTTGGGGTCACCCAGACAATTTTGTGTTTTCCATGAAAAGTCATGAGTTGTAAAATGAATAAACTATAGTCAAGAGTAGACAAGGTTAGAAATAATTACCGTAAATTCCGGATCACAAGCCGCTACTTTTTTTCTACACTTTCAACACTGCGGCGTGTAATATGAAGCGGCTTTTTTATTTATTTTTTTCATCGCGGGAAAAACATGGACCAATAAAATGAATAAGTAGTTCACTGAGGTCCAATGAAATTGTATGATTAATCACAACTTCCTTATTTCAGTCTTTCTGCTAACCCTCATCAACATGGAGAATACCAGACAAAAAGCATATGATGCAGCTTTTAAACTAAAAGCGATCACTCTGGCAGTTAAAGAAGGAAATCGAGCTGCTGCCCGTAAAATTGGCATAAACGAGTAGATAGTGCGAAGGTGGAGGCTCCAGCAAGAAGAACTGAGCCAGTGTAAAAAGACAACCAAAGCTTTCAGAGGTAACCATAGCAGATGGCCTGAGCTTGAAAACTTTCTGGAGGACTGGGTTAACACGCAAAGAGCACGCGGCCGCCGTGTTTCCGCTGTACAAATCAGACTGAAGGCTAAAGCGATCGCTACCGTGGTTTATTCCCAGAGCGCCAAGGTGTGTATGTGCATGTCGCGTGTGTGTGTCCCAAGTGTGTGAAGGTGTGTAAGTGCCTGTGGCGCGTGTGTGTCCCAAGTGTCACCAGTGAGCGAGTCCGTCCCCAGAGTTCAGCGGGGGACGCGTCCGCTGACCCGTCGGAGGCGCTCCAGGCGGCGGGGACGCAGAAGCGAACCCCCCGCCTAGTCTTTGGCCAGCGGTTTATAATATGGTGCGGCTCATATAATTACAAAATTGATTTTTCTTCATAAATCTGAGCATGCGGCTCTTAATAGGGTGCGCTCTGTCGTCCGGAATTTACGGTATTTGTATTTGAAATAATTTTTTCCTTCAAACTTTGCCTTTGTCAAAGATTCCTCCATTTGCAGCAGTCACAGCCTTCAGACCTTTGGCCTCCAGCTGTTCATTTGTTGAAGGATCTGGAGAAGTTTCACCCCACGCTTCTAGAAGCTTCTCCCACAAGTTGGATTGTCTGGATGGAAACTTCTTGCATACCAGACGGTCAAACTGCTGCCACAACAGCTCAGTGGGGTCTGTCCATAACACTTCTGTCCAGTCTTCCTCTGTCCAGTGTCTGTGTTCTTTTGTCCATATTAATCTGTTTCTTTTATTGGCCAGTCTCAGATTTTCCTTTGCTGCTCTGCCCTGAAGCTGCATCCCGGAGTCGCCTCTTTACTGTAGATGTTGACACTGGCGTTTTGCAGGTTCTATTTAATGAAGCTGCCTGTTGAGGATCTGTGAGGCGTCTGTTTCTCAAACTAGAGGCTCTAATGTATCTTCTTGCTCAGTTGTGCAGCAGCTCCCACTTCTCTTTCTCCTCTGGTCAGAGTCTGTTTGTGCTCTTCTCTGAAGGGAGTAGTTCACACCGCTGTAGGAAATCTTCAGTTTCTTGGCAGTTTCTTGCATGGAATAAATAGCCTTCATTTCTAAGAACAAGAATAGACTGTCGAGTTTCACATGAAAGTTCTCTTTTTCTGGCCATTTTGAGCGTTTAATCGACCCCACAAATGTGATGCTCCAGATACTCAACCTGCTCAAAGAAGGTCAGTTTTATAGCTTCTCTAACCAGCTGAACTGTTTTCCTCTGTGCTAACATGACTGCACAAGAGTTTTCTAATCATCCATTAGCCTCTGACACAACGAGCAAACACATTGTACCATTAGACACTGGAGTGAGAGATGCTGGAAATGGGCCTCTGTTCACCTGTGTAGATACTGCACCAAAAACCAGACATTTGCAGCTCGAATAGTCATTTACCACATTAGCAAAGCATAGAGTGTGTTTCTGATTAGTTTAAAGTATCTTCATTGAAAAAACAGTGCTTTTCTTTCAAAAATAAGGACATTTCTAAGTGACCCCAAACTTTTGAACGGTAGTGTATGTTGTATGGAGGGTTTTACTGAGCACCAGACTGAAATCTCTCTGTATAAACACACGCAGAGAGATTCCAGTCTGGATTTGTCAGGATTTAGGTTCATATTCGGGAATTCCTCACCGAAGAAGTGCACCACGAATCCGTTCCCGTATCCGTAGACGTTGGTGGCCGGGTCGGACTGGAACTGGATGGTGACGTCGGCGGTGGAGGTGTAGAGTTTGAACCTGGACTTGGAGCCGCCGTAGGAGCCCAGGACTTTGGCCGTGAGGTCGTCTCCGTCGTAAAAGGTCAGGAGGTCGTTCACCCCGATGTTCAACCTGCAAAAGACGCAGGGAAGAAGAGTGAGGACGAGGACATTAGTTTAAAGAGATTATGAGGTTTCAAAAGTCAAAGGTGGAGTAGACTGGGCCAAAACTACTCTAATGTACAGACAAAAAACATATTTGACGAGAAAGCACCTTTATTTTGTTGTAATCATGTATAAAATGTCATAAAAAATGTGTTTCTTGTCTAAATTGGGCTGAACTTTCGGACAGAATTCTCTCAGCGTGAAGTCGTCCGTGTGGGACTATAAAAAAACAACTCTGCTTCTTGTAATTCTCAACATATTTTTCAGCTTTTCTTCACAAACTGCTCCTCGATTGGTGTAAAACCATCATTTTTATTTACAACAAGTATTATTCTACCAAATTAAGTCAAAATTAGAGAATGGTCGTGCAGATTTATTGTATAAACAGCTCTTGAGGTCAACATTTTGCCTTTTGTGTACTGTCCGTATAAAGTGTTTTACTGTCAGAGAGTCAGGAAGTGTTCTTTAGCATGCTAGTTGCTGTTAGTTGTTAGGAGAGCACTTTTAAGATTGCATATCTCCAGTTTTCTTGTGAGTATACTGTGTTGTAAGGTTGTCTAAATGGGTGAAAATCAGACACTAATCGATACTAAAACTAGTATTGTTTTCATGAGGAAATCTCTCTCCATTTCTGTCTGTTTTTCTCCCTCTTTCTTTGCGTTTTTCACTTTCTTTCCCGTTTCTCTCCTTCTCTCACTCACTCCTGCTGCTTGTTATTAGCTTAAGATTTTAAGATTGTGTATCTCCAGTTTTTTTTTGAGTATTTTAGGTAGTGGGGCTGTCAAAAGGGTCGAAAATCAGATAATCGATACTAAAACTAGCATCGAAACTAGATCCTTATTTTTCGCAGGTATCGATTCTAAAAAAAGTCTCATTCACGGGACAGAAATTAAGCTTTACTGAATAGTTTTAGGGTCCGTGTACCGTTCGTTCTTTTGAATTTAAGACTCAATTAACGAGAATAAAGTAATAAAGTTTCATTATATTTTAGTGTCAAACAAAAGAACAGATTTCGACCTCTGTTTCCAATATTTAATTTAAAGTTTAATTATTTAGTCTCGGTGCCTATTTTAACTGTGATCTTTTATTCGCTCTGGTTTATTTGCCCCGTTTCCACTGAACAAAGGAGAGTTTATCGCCGCTTCCTGTTTCTCATCACGGAGCTCAACATTTACTTTCTAAGACGCCAAAGGAAACGCGGCGATATCGAAGAAAACGACGTGTTTGTTCACAAAAACTGCAACGTTTTTCTGGTAATTCCTTCCAGCAGCAGAACTTCTGGGGCAAATAAACCAGAGAGAAGGTGTAATTTGAAATAAACTTTAAATTAAGTGTTGGAAATAGAGGTCAAAATCTGTTTTTTCGTTTGACACTAAAATAGAAAAATGAATTAAACTGTTTTCCCGTTTTATTGTGTTTCGTTCTGAAATGTAAAAGAACGAACGGGACACGGACCAATGAGGTTTCAGTAATTCAAAGCTGTTACCTGGAAATCATGAGGCCAAAACGACTCTAATGTTCACAAAAATCATATTTGACACATAAAATTATATGAAAGCACCTTTATTTTGTTGAAATCATGTTTAAAGTGTCATAAAAAGTGTGTTTCTTGCACAGAAGATGGAGATTAAGACCTTCGCCTTTCTTAAAACACGAGTATTTTAGATACAATTCATTTTTCTCTAAAAATAATCTCTGAACCTCCTGTTTGTCAGATGGAAAGAATAAAAGATTAAAGAAAGAAAGTTTGAGGAGAGCGCTGCAATTTGTCAATATGTCACTAAGTGGGAATTAGACTGAAAATAAAGAATTTCATTAAGATTCATGAACTAAAATCAAGTGTTATAAAACGAACCAAGATTTATTCTCTTAAATTTAGACAAAAAAACTTATTTATCTTATTTTAATGAATATTTACTAAACTCGTGGCCATACCGGCTCGTCAAAGCCTGAACCCGTCAGATCTCAGAAGCTAAGCAGGGCTGGGCCTGGTTAGTACCTGGATGGAGACACTGGGAATTCCAGGTGCCACAGTGGGGCGCCAGTCGCAAAAACTGTCGTTGTGTCCTTAGGCAAGGCACATCACCCACATTGCCTAGTATGAAAGTGGTGTGTGCGTGAGTGTTGGTGGTGGTCGGGGGGGCCGATGGCGCAGATAGGAGCCTCGCTCCCGTCAGTCTGCCCCAGGGCAGCTGTGGCTACAATAGTAGTTTACCACCACCGGGTCTGGAGTGAGTGAATAATGCTGTAAAGCGTCTTTGAGTGTCCAGAAAAGCGCTGTATAAAACTGATGCATTATTATTATTATTAAATGACTGCTGAATATGTAAGATTATGAAGCTTATTTCAAGATTATATTTCTTTTTTTTTCTTATTTAGTTTTGTAATCTATAACTTAGCTGTGGTTAGAATAAGCACAAAACAAGTGTTAAGATGCAGTTTAAGACATTTTTATAGATGTAAATGAGTCGATCTTGGACTGAAACTGTCCAGTGTCTCTGAACCTTCTGTTTGTGACATGGAAAGATTCAAAGATTTAAAAGTTTTAGGCGAGTGCTGCAGTTTGTCAATATGTGACCAAGTGGTAATTAGTCTTAAAATAAGGAAATAAAGAATTTCATTAAGATTCAAGAACTAAAATCAAGAATAAAACAGTCAATAACAGCTTTATATTCTAAGATTTATTTATGAAGCCCTGGATATATTTTCTTCTTTAAGATTTCTTGATGAGTAAATTTCACTTCCTGCACTCAGATCATTTCACTTGTTTCTGGAGCATTTTAACTTAAGACAAGTGGATTTTTCTAGTTTAAGGAGGAGGAGTTTTGCAGTGAAGCTGTAATAATAATAATAATAATAAATTTTATTTATAATGCACTTGACATTTGACAGCAAATCTCAAAGTGCTACAGTGCAAAAAAAAAGAGACTTTAAAAACAAAGACAATAAAAATCAGTATAAAAGCAATAAAACAATATCATGTATTTAGCTGTAGGCCAGGGGAAAAAGGTAGGTCTTAAGATCTCTTTTAAAAGCATCCACCGTCTGTGGAGCCCTGAGGTGGTCTGGGAGGGCGTTCCACTGACGGGGAGCAGCCACTGAGAAGGCCCATGGTCTTGAGCCGTGTCCTGGGCATGACCAGACGGTGCTGTTGGCCTGACCGGGTCTTAGTGGAGGTGTGAGGTGTGAGCAGTTCAGTGAGGTAAGCTGTAGAACAATCTTGAGCTGATCAGAACAACTATTCTGCACAAATCCCCCTAACTCTTTTAGTTCATAAATCTGAATTATTATTATTATTATTTTAATATTTGAATACTAATTATCACTTGGTAATATATTGACAAATTGCAGCACTCTCCTAAAACTTTTAAATCTTTGAATCTTTCCATGTCACAAACAGAAGGTTCAGAGACACTGGACAGTTTCAGTCCAAGATCGACTCATTTACATCCATAAAAATGTCTTAAACTGCATCTTAACACTTGTTTTGCTTGTTTTGTGCATTCTGACATGTTTATAGATATAAAAACTAAATAAATAAGAAAAAAAAAGAACCATTTAGTTGAAATAAGCTTAATAATCTTACATATTTAGCAGTCATTTAGTAAATATCCCTTAAAACAAGATAAATAAGATGTTTTGTCTAGATTTAAGAGTAAATCTTGGTTAAGTTCTTCCTATATCAAGAACTATTTTAATTATAATTGTCAGTTCCACCATTATCGAACTCGACAGGCTGTTAATCTGCACTTACCTTTATACAAGAGAAGCCGCGAGCAGTTTTCTATCCGGTTTCATGGATCCAAATCATGGAATTCCCATATAGATCTTTTAGAAAGCGCTATTTCGTTATCGTTGTACAAAGTCAAATTAAAAAATAAGCTGAGGGCTCAATATTTGCTCCGATAAACATAAATATATATATATATATATATATATATATCAAAAACATTAATGTAAATACATAAAAGTGTAACATATAAACATAAAAACAAGCATTAAGTTAAATAGTTTCTATGACCGTAATTTTGTTTAATATTTTTGAGGGAGTGGGGTCTTCAAAAGCCTTTTAGGCTTCTACCGCTCCCTGCACATCTCTCCTTTATAATAATTGTATTGTGTCTTGTCCATTTTTTATTATTTTTTTCATATTGTAATTGTATATGTTTTTATACATTTCTTTTAATGCTAATTTTAAATATGTGCGAAATAAATAAATAAATAAAACGTTTGTGAAATTTGCCGTGTAAATGAGCACATGGACGAGTAAACGTTGCACTGTGGAACCTACAGATATTAGACCACACGGGAACAGAAAGGAAAGTAAAAGGATGAAATCTGAACCTCATTTAAACTCTCTGTCGAGTATCGAGTCCATTCCTTATTATTCTGACGGCCGGTTTGCGCCTCTGTAGTGTAAATACATGTTTTCTCTTCCATGCTCTTTTTCTCCTCCTCTCCACACCGTCTCTCCCCTCTTTTCTCCTCTTTCCTCTCCTCTCTCCTGTCCTCATGTATTTTTAAAATGACAGCATTAGCGGGAAAGGGGCGTCGGAGCCGGAGTCGGGGCAGAAACAGCCTCGGCGCTTTTTAAAGGGCTCCGGGGGCATCGCATTATCTGCAGCCAAGAGGGAATGGACCAGTCACAGTAATACGACAGGGGCAGACAGGGGCGGGCAGGGGCAGGCAGGGGCAGACAGGGGCAGACAGGGGCAGACAGGGGCAGACAGGAGGCGGGAATGGACCAATCACAATACAGAAAACAGCATCAGCGGTGTTATCAAAAAGCACTATACTCGACTTGTGCACAAGATTTTAAAACTTTTATCAGGTTTTTCCAACTCGTTTTCGGATTTCTTATGGACTCACTCGTTCAGACACCGCTTCATTCTCGTCCAGAGGCTGTTTATTTTAAGAGAACGTGTCAAGTAAAATGATCTCGCTGCACCGACACGTTATTTCACCACTTTTAAGTCATTTTCTGACAGATTTCAGTGTTTAAATCTTCAGTTTTGGCCACGCTTTTTCACAGGGTTTTACAGTCTTGTGTTAGATTGAAGTCTGTTTAAATGACAGGAGCAGACAGGAGCAGACAGGTGCAGACAGGTGCAGACAGGAGAAGAGCTCTGGATAAGGAATGAGTCCCGTCGTTTAGGGAATTTTGCAGTTTTACATTTCGTCTTATTTAAATCAGAGCAGTTTTTTAAAGCAGTTTTCTGTGGAAGGGGCTGAATTGACTTTTTCTTATCATTAAGGAGGTGATCAGTTGTTTTTGCCTGAGATGTTTCACGTTATGGTCAAGTTACAGGTCAGATCTGTGGAGAGGCGACCCCCGCTCACAGTCAAATTCATGTTTTCATGTTCAGCGCTGGAATCACAAAGGAGCTGTTCACATGAAAACTACCACTTCATGACATCACAGGGTGGAACAGAGCAGTTTGAGCTTTGGAGATGGAGACAGACTAACAATAAAGAGTTGCTCAAACTTCCTCCTTCTCGTCATTTTCCTCCTTCTTCTCCTTCTTTCGTTTTCCTGCTTCTTCTGTTCTTCCTTCTTCTCCTCCTTCACATTTTCCTACTTTTTCTTCTCCTTGTTCTTTTAATCCTTCTCCTCCTTCTCATTTTGTTCCATCTTCTCCTTCTTCTTCTCCTTCTCATTTTGTTCCTTCTCCTCCTTCTAATTTTCCTCCTTCTCCTTCATCTTCTTCTTCTCCTCCATCTTCTTCTTCTTCTTCTTCTTCTTCTCCATCTTCTTCTTCTTCTCCATCTTCTTCTTCTTCTTCTTCTTCTTCTCCATCTTCTTCTTCTTCTCCATCTTCTTCTGCTCCTCCATCTTCTTCTCCTCCGTCTTCTTCTCCTCCTTCTCATTTTCCTCCTCCTTCTCCTCCATCTTCTTCTCCTCCTCTGTCTTCTTCTTCTCATTTTCCTCCTTCTCCATCTTCTTCTCCTTCTCATTTTCATCCTCTTTCTCTTCCTTCCCCTTCTTCTCCTCCTTCTTATTCTCTTTCTCTTCGCTCTTCTTCCTTCTTCTTCCCCACCTCCTCCTCCTTCTTCTCCTCCTTCTTTTTCTTCTCAATGTGTATTTTAGCACATTTTACACATTCACTTTCTCCTTCTTCATCTCACTCAGTATTTGCTCTCACACCCAAATCATTTCCTCATGATTCCCTCCTTCTTCTCTGCTCCCTCTCTCCCTCTCTCCCTCTCCTCCGCTCGCAGACACTTTCATTCTGCCTCTAAAGTCAGATTTGTTGTGATTAAGTGAAACGGGGCTCGTGTCGATGGCGGGGCATCTGGAGCAAATCACTCCGAGCTGCTCAGCCCCGAGACCAGAATGAGATCTGCTGCAATTTGAGAAACACGAAAGAGAGGAGGAGAGGAAAGACATGAGGAAAGAGGAGGAGAGGAAAGACATGAGGAAAGAGGAGAGGAAAGATATGAGGAAAGAGGAGGAGAGGAAAGATATGAGGAAAGAGGAGGAGAGGAAAGATATGAGGAAAGAGGAGGAGAGGAAAGATATGAGGAAAGAGGAGGAGAGGAAAGATATGAGGAAAGAAAAGAGGAAAGACATGAGGAAAGATATGAGGAAAGAGGAGAGGAAAGAAGAGGAGAGATATGAGGAAAGAAGAGGAAAGAAGAGGGGAGATATGAGGAAAGAAAAGAGGAGAGGAAAAATATGAGGAAAGAAGAGGAAAGAAGAGGAGAGATATGAGGAAAGAAGAGGAAAGAGGAGGAAAGAAGAGGGGAGATATGAGGAAAGAAAAGAGGAGAGGAAAGATATGAGGAAAGAGGAGAGGAAAGAAGAGGAGAGATATGAGGAAAGAAAAGAGGAGAGGAAAGATATGAGGAAAGAGGAGAGGAAAGAAGAGGAGAGATATGAGGAAAGAGGAGAGGAAAGATATGAGGAAAGAAGAGGAAGGATATGAGGAAAGAGGAGGAAGGATATGAGGAAAGAAGAGGAAGGATATGAGGAAAGAAGAGAGGAAAGAAAAGGAGAGGAAAGATATGAGGAAAGGAGGAAAGGAAAGATATGACAAAAGAAGAGAAGAGGAGAGATATGAGGAAAGAACAGGAAAGATATGAGGAAAGAAGAGGAGAGGAGAGATATGAGAAAAGAAGAGGAGAGGAGAGATATGAGAAAAGAGGAGAGGAAAGATATGAGGAAAGAAGAGGAAAGATATGAGGAAAGAAGAGGAGAGGAGGACAGGAGGAGTCTGAGCTCAGGCCTGAGGGAACAGCTGTCGACAAGATCCACACCACAAGATAATATGGAGACAGAGAGAGAAAGAAAGAAAGAAAGAAAGAAAGAGAGAGCAAGGGAGATGGAGAGAGGAAGCAAAAAGAAAAAAGTAAAGGAAAGAGGGGGTAGGCCTTATTATGCTATTTCCTAATAAGAAAGAGTGACTCAAAGCAACAACAGGTATCAGTTCATATTTCTTCTGCTTCATCTTTTCTTCTCCGTCTCATCCTTCCTCTCCTTCTCTTAGTTGTCCTCCTTCTCATCCTCCTTTCTCTCCTCCTTCTTCTCTTCCTTCCTCTCCTTCTCCTCCTTCTTCTCCTAGTTCTTTATATTCTCCTTCCTCTCCTTCTCTTCCTTCTTCTCCTAGTCCTTCTTGTCCTCCTTCCTCTCCTTCTCCTTTCTCCTTCTTGTCCTCCTTCCTCTCCTTCTCCTCTTTCTCCTGCTTCCTCTCTTTCTCCTCTTTCTCCTGCTTCTCCTCCTTCCTCTCCTCCTAGTCCTTCTTGTCCTCCTTCCTCTCCTCTTTCTCCTCCTTCTCCTCCTTCTTCTCCTCCTCCTCCTCCTCCTTTAATTCACTCTTCGAGAAATCTTAAAATAAGAAAACATATCCAGACCTTCATAAATCTCCAAATAAGATAAAGTCACTTATTCTAATAATCTGAGTTGATCTAAAATAAAGCATAAAACACTCATTCAAAAACTTTATTCTCAAATTTCCAAATGAACAGATGAAAAATTGAAAATATGTCCTCACTCTCAATCTTCTAAATAAAATAATAATAAAATAAAAGGAAAAATCCAGAGTTCTTCTTAAGGGAGACACAGATTCCTACTTAGAATGTATTTATTTCCTTCATTTTATTTATATTTTTTATTGTATTTATTTATTTTTCCTTAATTAATATATGTATTTATTCATTTCCTATTTAGAAATGCCAATCTCTGCTGAACTAAAGGCCAAAAGTAATGACATCACGAGGTGGAACAGAGCGTTTTGAGCTTTGGAGACGTAAACAGACTAATAATAAAGAGTTACTCAAACATGAACGAAACAAAACGCGACTCCAGGTCCGTTTGTGCGGAGGAAACGGCATCGAAACACGGCTTAAAGCTCACGAGAGTCCATTTTCCACACGACTTTTAATCCCGCAGTCTGAAAGCCGTTTTGTTTTGGAGATAATTGAGATAAACCGCGAGTTCTTGCGTCGACAATTCCACCTGCAAAACAGCGGAAGACTAAATAAACAGTTATTACTTATGTTGACAGACTTCGTTTCCTTCTCGCGGTCTCGTTTGTCTCTGTCACGGTGCACAAAGAAGGTGTTGACGGCCCTGCGCGCTCACAAACGCACACACAAACGCACACAAACGCACACAAACACACACTTTAAATGTCACATATGCAAATGAGTCGTGCCGAGTTCTGCTGCAGACGCTGTTTTCACACATGACTGAACTCTCGGACCTGGACTGAGGCTCATGGGACGGAGGCGGAGGCGGAGGCAGGACGGGAGCTTTTAGTGATTTTACTTTTATACAGTTTTTCAGGTTTTTCTAATTATGACTTGGTTTGATGGAGAGTATAAACGAACCCGCGAGGTGCTGCGTCCTGAACAGGAAGTGAGTACGGACGCACTTCCAGATCGACTCTAGTTCCAGTTCACTTTGTACCGAACAAACGTCGCCCCTTTGTCTAAAACTGCTGCAGTCGGGCTCCTCGTTGTTTTTCTCCTTCGAGTTTCCATGGAAAACTCGTTCAATCATCTTTATTTAATCCCGCTCCACGTGATCCCGTTGTTTTTATTTCACCATTTTTTTGTTAACCATGACCACGAACACTCGTATTGATCACAGATTCCTGAACGTGTCCTGTTCAACACCTTAACGCCGAGTGTCACAAATACGCGACAAACCGTTTTGGATCAAGCTATGAGCCCAGATCACGGCTGCGTTTCCCCTCATGTTAGTGCAGATGCAGAACCTTCCTCGGAACCTTTGACAAGCACTTGTTTCTAACCATACATCCATTTTCTTCTGCTTATCCAGGGCCGAGTCGGGGCATCAGTCTAAGCAGGGACTCCCAGACTTCCTCCACCCCAGACACTTCCTCCAGCTCCTCCTGGATCCTGAGTTGTTCCCAGGCCCAGAGCCATCGTCCCTCCAGGGCCTCCTCCCTGTGGGACATGAACATCTCCTGAGGGAGGCGTCCAGGAGGCATCAGAACAGATGCCCTCCCCTCAGCTGCTCCTCTCCACATGGAGGAGCAGCAGCTCTACTCTGAGCTCCTCCCCCTGTCTCAAAGGGAGCGTCCAGCCACTGCGGAGGAAACTCATTTAAGCCTTTCGGTCATTGTTACGTTTGCGAGGGAAAAGGGAATGAACAAAAAAAAAAAGATGTTGTATGGTTTAACTAAGAAAAGTGCAATTTATTTACAGTGAGGAAAGAAACAATTGACCAACAAAAAAACAAGGAAGGGTAATGGGAAAACAACCAACCAAAGGGATTTAAATAAAAAGGAATTACTAAACCAAGACCCCTAACTAAGTACAGCCAACACGAAGAATTTAACTAATGGTGCACTAAAATAACAAAGTGTCTCAAAATACCAACAGCAGCTAGTTTTACACAACAAAAGAGACACAACAGAACCAAAAACCAAAGCAAAAGTGGCACGAACAGGTAGCGAACTGCGGCTTTTATGTTCCCGCCCCCACACGTGTCCTCTGTGGACTGGTGGAGGCTCATGACCACAGGTGAGGAACATGGACTGAAGTAAATCCATCCAGAGCTTTTCCTTTGGGCTCAGCTCCTTTTTCACCATAACAGGTCCGATACAGCGACCGCATCACTGCCGACGCTGCACCACCTGCTCCGTCCTCTCCTCACCAAGAACAAGACCCCGACATACTTGGACTCCTCCACCCACTTGTTTCTAGTTGTCGCAAATTTGCAACATACCCACATTTCTATTTATTTTTTTTGCTACAGACAAATTAATAATCTTAACTTAATTTGCCATCCACACACACAAAAACACACAAAACATTTCTGAACATACGCTGTAAAAAGGGGTTTTCTAGCATAGTTAAACTGACTTGAGTTAAGCAGATTCATCTTAAAAGATCAATTTTAAGATTTTTTTACTCAATAAAATGAGATTTTTTTTACTTGTTTCCAGATATTCCATCCTGATTTATCTTATCTACATATTACAACTTATTCTAAGCACTTTTTATATTAACTCAGTCCAGGTTAAGCCTCTTTAACTTCCTTCTCAAACCAATAAGGTGAAAAATCTTGCCATAAATACTTGAAACTCGTGTTTTCTGCTTAGAACAAGATTCGTATTTCGTCTTGTTTTAAGAAAACTTGGTCAGTGAAAATTTCTTACTGCACTGGCAGAAAATTTCACTTAAAATAGAGCATTTTTACCTCAAAATTGGTATTTTTTTCTTATTTTTGATAGGCCTTTTTTGCATTGTACATCTAAATTCATGGGCTAAGGGGTTAAATCCATCTCGAGTGTTCAATCGAACTTCTAAAGACTCATCGGGCCGTGTGTGTCACCATGGTAACCGCTGATGGTTCCGCCATAGACACACATGTAGTCCGCTCACGTCCGGCCCGTGCGTTTCTCGATGTATTTACAGCTCAGCGCGAAAAGCTGCGCAAACTTAACGCCGCCGTCTAATGAGTTTTCAGCCAATTAATCTCTGACCTCCCGTCTCCTGTGGATTCTTATCAGACCGGCTGCGAGAGATGTAATATTTAATAAAAAAAAAAAGAAGAGAAGAGGAGAAGAGGAGCTCGAGAGGGGCTGTTTGAACATAAAGAGGACTGAGTGATTAAGATGGAGAGAAGATACGAGATACAGACACTTGGAGAAAGGAAGAAAACATGTTTGATTAGAGAGAAGCTTCTGCAGCAACAGGAACCATTTAATATGGATTTGCTTCAACTTTAGACCCCGAGTCTCGTCCTCTTCTCTCTGTATTTGAAGTACTCATACTTGTATGCTGTAGTACGCAGTAGTATTTGCAGTAATATTCGTAGCGCGTGTCTGTATATGTGTAGTTTTAGTAATATTTGTGATACTCGCTCGTGTATGTTGTAGTATTTGCGTACGTCTCTTCTCTTCTGTAGTGTCTCTAGTGTTATAGTATTTGTAGTACTCACACTTGTTGTAGTATTGTATTATTTGTGGTACTTCAATGTTGTATAGTATCAGTAGTATTTGTAGTAGTAATTGTAGTAATTACTCACACTTGTATGTTGTAGTATTAGTAGTATTTGCAGTAGTATTCACACTTGTGTACCTATCAGGAGCCTCTTCTCCTCCCTTATATTTGTATGTCGTTGTAGTATTTGTAGTATTTGCAGTATTTGTAGTATTTGCATGTGCAGTACTCACACTTGTATGTCGACCATGAGCCTCTATTTTGTAGTATGTTGTAATATTTGTAGTACTTGTATGTAGTATGTGAAGTGAAAGTGAATTTATGGAGTATGTCAGTAATCTACAGTACATAACACCTCCCACGTGCACATGGACGTGTAACCATGATAATATAATTCCCTTTACATATGTAAACATCTCAAAGGATCATGGGAAGAAGTGTTCACTTTTTGAATCCCACCGGTTTCCTCTGAACCGTCTTCGTCACATTTATCTGGTTTTACATCCTGTACAACTTGTATTTACAATGTCTCCAGATAAAGTCATTTACACTCATTTACTATCGTAACCATTACATCAGTGCATCACTGTAATGACTCACAATATTAGATTTGTAGGATTTTTTTAAGCTGCTTAATGTTTGAACAGTGTTTAAGTTCGTCACTCAGGCTGTTCCGTATTTTCACCCCACAGACCGATACACAAAACTCTTCCTCGTGCTCATAGTAGTAGTACTACATAGTGCTAATGTAGTATTTGTAGTATTTGCAGTACTCACACTCGTAATCGTCATTGTTGTGTCTTTAGGCAAAACACTTCACCCACTTTGTCTAGTATGAAAGTGGGGTGTGCTTATCACCACCGAGTGTGGAATGAATTTACTTAATGAATTAATCATTGCATTTATACAGCACCGTTCAAAGCACAGAGCATTATTCCCTCACTCCACACTCACAGGTGTAAACTACTGCTGTCGCCACATTTGCCCTGGGGCAGAATGACAGAACCAAGGCTCCAGTCTGCACCACTGGCCCCTTCAACCACCATCAACACTCACGCACAACCTTCATACTGGGCAATGTGGGTGAAGTGTCTTGCCTAAGGACACAACAACAGTTTTTGTGACTGGCGCCCCCCTGTGGCACCTGATTTTCCCAGTGGTTTCGCATCCAAAAAGAAGCTCTGCAAATAAAGCTCTGTAAATAAAGCTCTGTAAATAAAGCTCTGTAAATAAAGCTCTGTAAATAAAGCTCTGTAAATAAAGCTCTGCAAATAAAGCTCTGTAAATAAAGCTCTGTAAATAAAGCTCTGTAAATAAAGCTCTGTAAATAAAGCTCTGCAAATAAAGCTCTGTAAATAAAGCTCTGTAAATAAAGCTCTGTAAATAAAGCTCTGCAAATAAAGCTCTGTAAATAAAGCTCTGTAAATAAAGCTCTGTAAATAAAGCTCTGTAAATAAAGCTCTGTAAAGAAAGCTCTGTAAATAAAGCTCTGTAAATAAAGCTCTGCAAATAAAGCTCTGTAAATAAAGCTCTGTAAATAAAGCTCTGTAAATAAAGCTCTGTAAAGAAAGCTCTGTAAATAAAGCTCTGTAAATAAAGCTCTGCAAATAAAGCTCTGTAAATAAAGCGCTGTAAATAAAGCTCTGTAAATAAAGCTCTGTAAATAAAGCTCTGTAAATAAAGCTCTGTAAATAAAGCTCTGTAAATAAAGCTCTGTAAATAAAGCTCTGTAAATAAAGCTCTGTAAATAAAGCTCTGTAAATAAAGCTCTGTAAATAAAGCTCTGTAAATAAAGCTCTGCAAATAAAGCTCTGTAAATAAAGCTCTGTAAATAAAGCTCTGTAAATAAAGCTCTGTAAATAAAGCTCTGCAAATAAAGCTCTGTAAATAAAGCTCTGTAAATAAAGCTCTGTAAATAAAGCTCTGCAAATAAAGCTCTGTAAATAAAGCTCTGTAAATAAAGCTCTGTAAATAAAGCTCTGTAAATAAAGCTCTGTAAAGAAAGCTCTGTAAATAAAGCTCTGTAAATAAAGCTCTGCAAATAAAGCTCTGTAAATAAAGCTCTGTAAATAAAGCTCTGTAAATAAAGCTCTGTAAAGAAAGCTCTGTAAATAAAGCTCTGTAAATAAAGCTCTGCAAATAAAGCTCTGTAAATAAAGCGCTGTAAATAAAGCTCTGTAAATAAAGCTCTGTAAATAAAGCTCTGTAAATAAAGCTCTGTAAATAAAGCTCTGTAAAGAAAGCTCTGTAAATAAAGCTCTGTAAATAAAGCTCTGCAAATAAAGCTCTGTAAATAAAGCTCTGTAAATAAAGCTCTGTAAATAAAGCTCTGTAAAGAAAGCTCTGTAAATAAAGCTCTGTAAATAAAGCTCTGTAAATAAAGCTCTGTAAATAAAGCTCTGTAAATAAAGCTCTGTAAATAAAGCTCTGTAAATAAAGCTCTGTAAATAAAGCTCTGTAAATAAAGCTCTGTAAATAAAGCTCTGTAAATAAAGCTCTGCAAAAAAGCTCTGTAAATAAAGCTCTGCAAATAAAGCTCTGTAAATAAAGCTCTGTAAATAAAGCTCTGTAAATAAAGCTCTGTAAATAAAGCTCTGTAAATAAAGCTCTGTAAATAAAGCTCTGCAAATAAAGCTCTGTAAATAAAGCTCTGTAAATAAAGCTCTGTAAATAAAGCTCTGTAAATAAAGCTCTGTAAATAAAGCTCTGTAAATAAAGCTCTGTAAATAAAGCTCTGCAAATAAAGCTCTGTAAATAAAGCTCTGTAAAGCGTCTTTGTGACATATGTCTGTGAAAAGCGCTGTACAAATAAACACTTGTACATCGATCATGAGCCTCTTGTCCTTCTCCCTTGTATCTGTGTGTTGTTGTAGTGTTTGTAGTGTTTGCAGTATCCGCTGTAGCATTAGTAATAGGACTGATACGTGTATGTTGTATAGTATTTGCAGTATTTGCAGTATTTGCAGCAGTACTCACACTTGTATGTCGATCATGAGCCTCTTGTCCTCCTCCACGTGGATGCCCCAGATACAGTCCTGTCCTCGGTCATAAGCTTCAGGCCAGTTTGGAGACAGAACCACGCCCACCGAGTCTGTGATCTCCCCACTGCACACGGCTGCTCCACGCGCACAAACACCACAAAAGAAAACACAAAAAATGAGTTTAAAGTGCAAATTTTACACTATTTATACTCTGATTTATGTTATAACGTTGTTTCCTCGTCACAAACAGACCTGGAGTTCTGTTTTATTTCATGTTTAACACACAGACTGCAGATTTAGGCTGAGTTCTTCCCTCAAACAGAAAACTCTCTGTTATGTCACCATAAACATCTCACTGTACCAGATTTATTACAATATTTTGTGGTGAATCTGCTCCTTTTTCCTCTAAAAATGCTTCACAGACTTAATCCAAAGAATGAAGATGTAAAAGTGCTTAGAACAGTTATTTCTTCATGTCGTCTGCACTGAAACGGAGCAAAGGATCATGGTCTATGTAGTTCCCTCTGTTTTTTTAGCTCTTTCTGCATCAGAACTGTTCATTTAAGCAAAGAGACTTGGGATTCGATATATTGTCATGCTCCACGATATTATTGTGAGACCTTTGACGATACGATATCACCAGATTTCGGTTCTTGTGACGTGTGTCGGCTTAAATATGCAGGTTTGTGCGTTAAACTTGAGTGATTTAAATAAAACCACAACTTTAGGTGTGTTTGTGATGAGCAAACAACATTATAACCCACAGTAGATCAGAAAATAGCATAATATCAGTGGTTTAAGGTGGTTTAAGGTAGAGTTTCGATGTTTAGTCCCACTTTAAATCCATTTTTAAGTGATTTCCATTTGGTTTACTTCTTGATTTTGGGTATGAAATGACATAATGTGGGGGTCTGACCTCTGCAGGCGGGTTCGGTGTCGTTCCACTGCGGGTCGTCGGGGTTGGTGCACTCGATGCTGACCGACCCCTGCTCCAGAGTGTAGCCCGCCTCACACGAGAACTCCACCACTGCCCCCACTGCCCAGGAGGGGTCGCTGCTCGTCATGTTCCCGTACTTCACAAAGGGCTCGTAGCAGTGGCCCGGAGCAAACGCTGTGCACAGAAAAACACATTCACAAGGATATTTTTAAGGGACAAAAGACAGAAGGAAGAGCAAATATACGTGCATCCCGAATCTCGAACTTCCCGTCATCATGCAGTGTTTGCCGGGAAGGGTCCTCCGAAAAAGTGAGCATCAAACCGCCATGTTTGATTTCCCAGTGGAAGCGTCTGGTGTCAAAGCCGATCTTTTCAAGCCTTTTGAACAATATCGCTTTTGTTTCTGGTTCTGATGTTGTCATATTTTAGTTATGGGATTCGGACATCGTAATTGTGTGGTTGTTGGACGGCTCGAGAAATGGGCTTCGGAAGTTTGCGAACTCCATGACTGCAAAAGGGAATCAGATCTGTGTGACTGCAAACCTCCGTTCAAACTGATTCCCTTCCCAACGGAATTAAAAAATAGTGAAAAGCGAAGGCGACGGGCAGTATTGATACAAAGGAGGGACGAAAAAAACAACCTTGGCTGCCTAAGAAATCATCCCGAGTTTGCAGCGAACATTTGTATGCGGAGCGCCAACAAAGCAAAATCCCGATCCCTCGCTCAACCTTGGTTACAAATTTTCGACTCTTGCTTTTGCAAACGGTCCCTCCGCATTTGGTTCTATTTTGAGGCAGCAAGTTCGGCTTTTCCACTGGTAATTTTCAAGTTTCTTTTTCCGAGGTAATTTCTCAGAGCATCGACTTTCCAGGTCCAAACTTAAGCGACGCTCACGAATGTTGGTTCTTCGCCTTCAGACTCAGGCGAAGAACCAACTTGTTGCTCGGGTATTTGCTGCCTCGGGCATCAGTAGGACAATGTCTATGGATTTCTTTAAATTTACCACTTTACATTAGGTGAGTAATAAAGTCTTTATTTTCGCTCTATCCTGAGTTTGTTTGTTGCGTCTCTGTGTCTGTCGCTCCTCTGCCCCTGACGTTCTGTTTTATCGGCCGTTATCGTCGCGTTGCTGATGTGCTGATGTTTGGTGGTTCTGATCTGACACTGACTCCACACACACCAGGAGCACAGCGGAGACAGAAAGTCGGGTCACGTCTCCTCGAACTGAAGAAATCGCAGCCAAAATCAGGCAAATTCTCCTGTGGCGTGTGGCGGCCTTTAGAATCTTTGGACGATTGCAACCCACCCCATCCCTCCCTCCATGCATCTTTGTATAAAACATGTCACATTTATAACCTCTGGACTGGTCTGTGTGTGTGTGTGTCTCACCCTGGTATCTGAGGGCCACGCCAGTAGAGGTCGCTGTGGCGTCTGTGGTGAACTCGATGAAGAGGAACCTGGAGGAGCTGAGCAGGCCTTCGTTCGGGAGATACTCCACCTCATAGGAGTCGTACAGGACCGAGGCGTCTATGCTGTTTCCGTTCTTTATCACCAGCCTCCAAAATGCAACACGCAGGAGAGACAAAGAGACAAAAAGAGATGAAACGAGACAAAGAGACGAGAGGAAAGGACATTACTATAGTTTTACACGACCAAAGAAGGGAACTTATAACCACTGAGTCAATACTAAACTAGAACATAACTTTGTGCTACTACTACTACTACTCCTACTGCTACTACTACTACTGTTACTACTACTACTGCTACTACTACTACTACTACTGCTGCTACTACTACTACTACTACTACTACTGCTACTACTACTACTGATACTACTACTACTACTTCTACTGATACTACTACTACTACTTCTACTGATACTACTACTACTACTTCTACTGATACTACTACTACTACTACTACTACTACTACTAATACTACTGATACTAATACTACTGCTACTACTACTACTACTACTACTACTACTGCTACTACTGCTACTACTACTACTGCTACTACTACTACTACTACTACTGATACTACTACTACTGATACTAATACTACTGCTACTACTACTACTACTACTACTGCTACTACTACTACTACTACTATTACTGACACTGTCTACTCTACTGACTACTGCTACTACTATTGCTACTAAATCTACTACTACTACTGACTACTATTACTACTAGTATTACTGTTACTACTACTTAAAACTTCTACTACTACTATTACTACTACTACTACTACTACTGTTACTACTACTGCTACTAAAGCTACTATTACCACTAATACAATTGCACCACTCTTCTTAAGATGTTGTAGCTACTTGTTTTCTCTTGGTTTGAACCCAGTTTAATCTTGACATGGACTTGGTTTGGTCCTGTTCTAGTCCAGGTTTAGTTCCAAGTTTAATTCCTGGTATAGACCCAGTTCAGTGCTAAAATTTAGTGTTTGGGTTCAAGACAATTATCCAATCAGAACGAGTAGAATGAGTCTCATTTGGGTTCAATTAAAATACGGTTCTTGCCAATGTGAAAACTCATTACACCTACACCAGCATCTGCAGCCAACCATGAAAGTACTAGTACACTATGCTTTACACATGCAATATGTATAGGCTCTATTCACGCTGACGTCACGAGCCAGGAAGACGTTTGGAAACCTGCGATGACGACTTCCGGTGTAGTTCCCGACACTGGGCTCGACCGACCGTGATCAAACCCACTGAAGTAAACGTGATCGTTGGTAAAATGAAGCCTGCAGACGTATGTGCTGTTCGGAATCATCTTAAACTTGGCGTCCTCGTCTCCTTCTCTGAGGTACGGTTGAACATGTTGATTTGCTGAAAATAACGGAACGCTACGATGACACAGAGATGAAGAAAATTGGGACAGTTTCTCATTTTTCCTTGACTTATGAGCGTGAACAGAGCCCGCCGGAAGTCGTCATTTCATCTTCCTGGTTTGTGACGTGAGCGTGAACAGAGCCTATTCTGGAGGTTCTGAGCTTTCACATGAGGCAAGCAAAGCAAGTATTCTCTTAGTATTATTCTGTTGTGTGTTACTCTTCACTTTTTTGGACTAAAGAGATTCACTTCCTTCATGAAAATCCCCAAAAACGTTCATTAAAATGTGTCAGTGGAATCCCTCAGTCTTCAGGTTGGTTCCATTTCCATTTAATCCTGTCGACCAGACGATTTCTCCCCTTGAGACAAATAAACCCTGGTGTCTCACCGGTCGTCGTCTTCAGCCAGCGCCACCTTCTCGAAGTGCACATGCAGCCTGTGTCCAGAGGGGGCGCGCAGGAGCCAGTGACACGTCAGGTTGTTACTGTAGTTTGAGGGAAAACCAGGAGAGACGATCCGCCCCACGGAGACGTTCGACAGGAGACCCCCACAGGACGCTGAGAAAGAGAAGAGAGACGGGGAAGACTCATATTTGGTCAATTTTAGTGCAATTTTGGCAGTTTTATAGTCAGAAAAAACACCTAAATCTAAGTGTGATCTGCAGTTTCAAGTACCACGTGACATCGCACAGCACTGCCCTGATCACAGACAGGTGTGCTTCAGTTTTGGAGATATTAACGATTCTTTTACAGGTCAAATTGGGGTCATCCAGCCCTCCAGGAAGCTTCAAAAGGCTCTAAAATGGCCCAAAATGGTGTCAATCGTTCGTGCTTCGTTTGTGCTGCTTTGTGCGATTATGGTTCTTCAATCAATGAGTTAAACTTTATTTAAAGAGCGTTTTTCGTACAAAAAATGCAACACAAAGAGCTTAACTGTGCCTTGAGATTACTACCTGTAACTATCTCTCTTTTTTTAACATAACCATCTTTTTTACTAACTGAATCTGGAACTAATTATCTGGGATCTGGGGCACTTACTATATAACTGTGACATAAGTATATATATACATTCTCAGCTAACTATCTGATCTGGAAGAACATGACTATCTTTTTTACTACTAACTAAATATTCTTAAGGTATTAACAGTTTTATTTTTACATCGTCCAGTTCCTCAAAATGTTAAACAGCCTCAAAACAGGCAGAAAATTACACGAAATGTTTGTATTTCTTTTGTGCTGCGACATCTCAGGCTGTGAAAAAGTCCATATCAGTCTTTAGTAATTTGCTTTTGAATCATATTTTATATAATAATAATAATAATAATAATAATTCATACTGAGATCGTTTCATATAATTTTCTGCCTGTTTTGAGCGCTATTTAACATTTTGAGGGGCTGAAAATAAAACTGCTAATATCTTAAGAACCATAACGGCATAAATGAAACTTTTTCCAGTAGAAAACAGCACAAATGAAGCACAAACAATTGACACCATTTGGGGCGTTTTAAAGCATTTTTAAGCTTCCTGGGGGGCTGTTTGACCCTAATTTCACCCTTAAAAAAATTGTTAATATCTTCAAAACTAAAGCAGCACAAATGAAACTTTTTGCAGCACAAACGAAGCACAAACGATACACAGTTTTTGCGTAGGTTTGCGTTTGATGGGGGACAACTTCACGCAGGTCCCTCCTCCCCTCCGCACGTTTCCCTTTAGTCCTCCAGGTACAGGTTTATCTGAAATGTGGTCGTGTTTACCGTAAAATACCAAATAAGACCCCTTTAAACGCCGGGCGCGGGTGGATATTTTGATAAATAAGCGCCGGTTCCAAATAAACGTTGAGTCTAATGTTGGTGCTGAAGGCAGAAGTCGAGCTGCACCAACAGGACGCGGGGCTGATGCTCGAGTCGTCTCTACGCGAACCAAACTTAAAACCACACGGCTCATTTGCATAAACTATAAGCGCTGAAAAAAAACAAGCTCGCTCCCCCTGATGCGGCGGACGAATGTTCTCGCTGCGTCTGTCGTTTGTTATAACTTTGCTAAAGAAACGTCTGCGTGCTGTTGCGGGAGGGTTTGAATGACTTTCTGTAATTCAGGAGTCGCTTTAAAACACAGGTGTCAAACATGCGGCCCGGGACCCAGATCCGGCCCTCCAAGACCTTTAATCTGGCCCTCGGCTGATTTTCTATTAAAATATTTAAAATTTTCAGATTTTTCTGGTAATTTTCTGCACAGCTTAGCATAGCAGCGTCTCCAGTGCTTCTGTGCGTGGCGCCTCCACCAGACAAATGAAGACCTGCCTCTTTCCAAACGCTCTTAAAGGACGATCGTTTTGACTGTTGACCGTGACACCCTCATCAGCAAAATGTCAAAAATAAGAAAAGTGGAGCTGAGTGCAGGATTTTCCAAGAAAAATTGACTAATTCTTATTTGTTCACGGAGGTGAATGGGAAACCTGTACGCTTGGTGTGTTTGCAACAAGTGGCGGCGCTCAAGGAATATGATCTTAAACGCCACTACGAGACACTGCGAAAAATACAATAACTTGAGCAGAGAATTGAGAAGACAGAAGATAAACGAATTATTGCTGGGACTGAAGAAACAGCCGTCTGTTTTCACCCAGGGGCCAAGAGGCTACTGATGCTGCTGTGAAAGCAACCTAACCTAGCATAATATTATAATATTTTGTAAAATAAAATCAAATAAAAAAGATTTCTGTAATAGATTTGCATTTCTCTGCACAAATATTTGGACTCATTGCTATTTTTGGGGTATATATGCCATGAGTTTTCTGATCCGGCCCCTTTGGAGTCAAAGTTGGTTGTATACGGCCCCCGGACCAAAATGAGTTTGACGCCCCTGCTTTAAAACGTGGGAAACTCGACGCGCCGTAGATGTTTTGTTGTAACATTTCACGTCTGTATAGAAAGTCGCCTAAATTATAGTCACACTGGTTAAACGAATTTGAGTTCCATATTTTCCCACTTTTGCTCAGAAAGATTTTGGTGAGGAAGGAATTAATCGCCCCAAAATGGCCGCCTGGTCTCAAATAAAAGCCTGGTCTGTTACGTGATGGAAACAAATAAACGCCTCGAGTCTTATTTGGTATTTTCCGGTGAATATCTTATAAATGTCTTACGGTGGCAGCGCGGTTCCTTGCCGCTCCAGTAGGGGGTGGTGTTGTTGAGGCAGGTGAGGACGCGGGGCCCCTGGAGCTGGTACCCGGTCAGACAAGAGAAGAAGGCCTGGCCCCCCGAGTGGAGACTGCTCACAGAGACCTGAGCGAACGGAGGAGAGGAGGGGAACGGGCAGCTCAGGATGAACGCTGCAGAGAAAGAGGGAAGGAGGAGGGGAGGAAGAGGAGAGAAAGAGAGAGGAGGGGAGAAGAGAGGGAGAGAGAGGTGAGGAGAGAAGAGAGAGAGATGAGGGGTGAGATGAGGAGGAGAGATGAACGGAGAAGGAGAGAGGGGGAGAGAAGAGAGGGGAGAAAGATGGAGAGATGAGTGAGATGAGTGGAGAGGAGAGGAGGGAGAGTGATGAGGGGAGAAGAGAGGAGAGATGAGGGGAGAAGAGAGGAGGAGAGAGAGAGGAGGGGAGAAAAGAGGAGAGAGATGAGGGGAGAAGAGAGGAGGAGAGAGAGAGGAGGGGAGAAAAGAGGAGAGAGATGAGGGGAGAAGAGAGGAGGAGAGAGAGATGAGGGGAGAAGAGAAGAGGAGTAATGAGGGGAGAAGAGAGGAGGAGTGATGAGGGGAGAAGAGAGGAGAGAGAGAGATGGGGGAGAAGAGAGGAGAGAGAGAGATGAGGGGAGAAGAGAGGAGAGAGAGATGAGGGGAGAAAAGAGGAGAGAGAGAGATGAGGGGAGAAGAGAGGAGAGAGAGATGAGGGGAGGAGAGAGGAGAGAGATGAGGGGAGAAGAGAGGAGAGAGAGATGAGGGGGAGAGAGAGGAACAGGGTTGAGGAAGAGTAAAAATGGTAAAAAGGGAGTGAGAGAGAAGAGAGAGAGGAGGAGATAAGAGAGAAAAAGGGCAAGGGAAAAGAGGGAAGAAGAAAAGAAAAAGAGAGGAGAGGTGGAGAGAGAATAGGAGAAGATGGGGGAGTGAGAAAAGCGGCAAAAGAGAAATAATTTAGTATTAATTACAAAATATAATAATATACATAATTCTTATCATCTTATTTGAGAGGGACATAACAGCACAAATAAGATCAGGACGAAACCAGGACTAAACCAGGACTAAACCAGGACTGAACCAGGACTAAACCAGGACTGAACCAGGACTGAACCAGGACTGAACCAGGACTAAACAAAGACTGAACCAGGACTAAACCAGGACTAAGCAAAGACTGAACCAGGACTGAATTGACAATAAACTAGAACTGAACCAGGACAAACTCAGGGCTAAATCAGGACTAAACCAGGACTAAACCAGGACTAAACCAGGACTAAACCAGGACTAAACCAGGACTGAACCAGGACTAAACCAGGACTGAACCAGGACTGAACCAGGACTAAACCAGGACTAAACCAGGACTAAAGACAGAACCAGGACTGAATTGACACTAAAGTAGAGCTGAACCAGGACAAACTCAGGATTAGGACTGAACCAGGACTGAAACAGGCCCACACCAGGACTAAACCAGGACTAAACCAGGACTACACCAGGACTACACCAGGACTGAACCAGGACTAAACCAGGACAATACCAAGACTGAACTGAGACTACTACAAGAGTAAACCAGGACTGGACCAAGACTGAACCAGGCCTACATCAGGACTGAACTAGGACTAAACCAGGTTCACGAGAGGACTGAACCAGGACTGAACCAAGACTAAACTCTGATCATTCGTCTCTATAGTCTGCAGGTGGGAATGTGTAAGATAAACCTCGTATAAACTTACATTAACTCCAAAAATCACGTGAAAACCCAGAATTCTTTAGTGGTTTATTCATTTAAAAATTGAAAATGCATCAGGACAATGTGATCAGGGCTCAAGAAATTAAAAAGTCATTGAAAACTGTTCTGTACTTTACATCACGGTTTGGCATTATGTATATTTAAAGCTCCTACACAAAATGGACTCTCGTGAGCTTTAAGTCACGTTAGAATTTGTTAAAAAACCCTCAAAAACATGTGATGATGTTTGCAGCAAAGTCAGCGCCCACTGGGCAGTTTTCTAAAACGGAAGTAATTTTAGATGAATATTCGGAAATATAACATTGATCCTTGGGGGTCACAGATTACAGCTACAGCAGACACACGCAACATAGGGCTTAAAAAAAAGTTGAAATAAAACTGTAAATGTAAAAATAAAAGAGTTATTTGAGTTTGGGGGAATATGGAGTGGGGAAATATGCAGTGGAATCAGGGTAAACGCAGACCCCAGTGTACAGAGACAGAGTGAACCTGGTCTGGACTCTGTGCAGGAGGCTCATGGTGCTTCCAGAGACGCTGTAAAATGACAAAAGCCCTGCACTGTGGTCCAGGAAAACCCCGACTGTGGACCACACCGGACCTGAGACCAGACCTGAGACCGGACCTGAGACCGGACCTGAGACCGGACCTGAGACCGGACCTGAGACCGGACCTGAGTTCACACGTGACACCTGGGACTTGACTTTGTTAAACCAAAATGCATGACCTCTCTGGTCACAGTGTAAGGCCCAGGATTTGTCATTGTATCCGAATAAAGTTTCTTTATCCTTTCCGTTCCTCTGAATCCTCCTGTAGGAAACTGCTATACGAACACCAGAAGAGCCGCTCCACTGCACCTCCCAGTAACATCGGCCCGTCAGACTCTCTCTGCTCAGGACCTGGCACCAGTCACTGAATCTGTCTGGATGATCGGGGTGACTCTGATCTTTACTCATGCGTATGACTCTTTTGTTTCCATCACACAGACACAGTCTGGCCTGAGCTGTGTTTGGGTCCAGAGTGATTTTTCTAGAATATTGTAAGAAGTCTTCTCTGGAGCTGGATTCTCCTGGTGCCAGTAAAAACTGGAGAGGACTCAGAGTGAGCTGGAGTGTGTCCCTGAGTTTGGACACAGCTCTGATCACTTCCTCAAAGTAGCTCGGGTCTGGTGTGTAAATGGAGACTGACTCTGAGCTCTGTGTGTGTGTGGACAGTGAAGAGTAGACCCGTATAAACCGGTTATGATCCTGGGTGAGGGCCAGTGTGTCCAGCTCAGAGAGGCTCTTCTCCAGCTCCTTCACGTCCTGCTGCTGTTGGTCCTGGAGCTTCTGGACTCGTCTCAGTTGGGGCTCCTCCTGGGAGCGGATCTGCTGCTCCACTTCAGAGCGTCTCTTCTCCAGGAGAAGGGCCATGTTTCTGAAACTGTCCCTGCTGAACTGTACTGCTATTTGGGCAGAGCGTTTGATGTCCTGGGCCTCCTGTTGGAGCCTCTGGAGGTCTACCTGTTTGTGCTTGATAATTTGGAGCAGCAGGGCCCTCCTGGCCGGCAGCTCGGCCTGTCTCCGAGTCCTCTCTGAGGCTGAGGACACCAGGTCATGGCCCTTGTGTTGGTCCACACACAGGGAGCAGAGCAGCTGCTGGTCACTGCAGCAGAATAGATCCATCAGTCTGTGGTGTTCGGAGCACAGGCTCTCCTGTAGCCTGTGGGAGGGCGCCACCAGCTGGTGATTCTGTAACGCTGCAGTTTCATGATGAGGCTGTAGGTGGTGCTCACAGAATGACATCACACACTGCAGACAGGCCTGGACAGCTCTCAGCTTCCTCCCAGTGCACACATCACAGGACACATCCTGAGGTCTGGCATAGCAGCAGTCAGAAGGGGGCGCTGTCCTCTTCATCTGCTCCACTAAATCTGCCAACATGATGTTTTTACCCAGGACAGGCCTGGGGCTTAAGGTGAGGCGACATACAGGACAGCTGTAGAGCTGCTCCTCGTCCTCTTGGTCCCAGTGCTGTTGGACACAGTTCCTGCAGTAGCTGTGTCCACAGGGAATAGTCACAGGATCCTTCAGTAGATCCAAACACACCGGGCAAGTCAAGGCTTGTCGTTCGAGTGATTTCTCTGCCATCTCTACTGCATCACACATTCGCACAAGTGAAACTTATGAACTGCAGAGCTGTGGGAGGAGCCAGATCCGCCCACTGCTCTGAGTCTCTGTGTAGATCAGAGAGAACACAGGAAGCAGCAGCACATATGTTTTATATACTTTAATAATAGCACTTTGAGGGGGAAGACAGCACATCTACACAGTTATATATTTCATTTTTCAGCACGGGGGTTATATAACACACTACTACAGCTCACCACACACTACAGGATAATTTGCCCTATTTAGGACCTGATTTGCTTCTCCTACACTTCGGGGAGGTCTTCTGTGCATTAAAAACATGTATCTGGAGTATTGCACCACATTTCACAAATGTTAATAACACAGTTTTGATTTGCACCTAAAGTATAAATGTGATGCTCTGACATTTGGAACATTTTAGAGTCTAAAAATGGGTCGTTTTACTGTGGACAGGAAACAGCTGACTCACACTCACTGTCAGCTTTTGTCTTGTGGTGTGTGGTCTCTTCACTGCCACATCCTGCTGCAGACTTTCCGCTCGGCACTTTTAGTTTCATATTTAAGAATCATTTAGTCCTGTAATCTGTGGTGGGGTTAAGATGAAAACTGACATTTTACCAGAGCATCACTGGGCTTCTCCCATGTGCTCTGTGGGCGGGTGTTACAGCTTCAGGCCTCCAGTTCTCTACCTTGTTTTGTGTGTTTTAATTTCCTTTTTCTGTCCCCACTCTGCTGTGGGCTTTGCGGCTGATTGGTGAACTGCTCTGCCGCCTGGTCTTGGTTGGCTGCTGGATTCTGGTCCCTGATTGGTGGGTCATGTCCACACCGGGCCAGTCCAGCCTCCCCTGCAGCCGCCTTCTGTTCGGGGCTGCTGGTCTTTGTGGCCAGTCTGCCGTTTTTGTGTCTGTGTCTCTTTTGTGTCAGTCATTTTGATTTGTGCTTGTGGGTTTATGTGACTTTATTTTGGGACACTCATGATTTAGTTGTGTCTTATGTGTCCCTTAGTCGAGTCACTTGTTTGTTTTTTATGAACCTACGTGGCACAAAACTTGTTATTTGTTAACCTTGTTATTTTGTTTCTTAGTTTAGGTTATTTTGTGTATATATTTTAGATCACATTTGGTATCTTGCCTTTTATATCCTTGTTCATTAAATTATTACTTAATGTGTACCATTTTCCACGTTGGTTTTTTGTTACTTTATAATCAGCCTTACACTTCCCTCTGTTGATTTCCCACTGCACAGGCCAAAGCCCAAAAGACTCGATCGCCGATGTCGTTTCTAATCCCATTTATTTCTGAGTGAATTATATTTTTTGAAAAACACAAAAAAATACATTCCCAGGCCATCATCTTTCAACAACTTTCAGTTTCTCTTCTTCACCGTCCGTACTCGATCCTAAACTTGTTGCTTTTGGCGGCTCGAGCCTCGAGAGTCGACAGTTGAGTCTTTTGGGCTTTGGCCTGTGCAGTGGGAAATCGATTCGGTAAGGCTAAGGCTGCTTATAAAGTTGTTTTCTGACGTTTCCAGACACTAATGAGTGAACCAGGCAGAGCGTTTTGTTTGTTAGACTCGTGGCTGTTGTCAGATGGGTTAAAGTGGTGTTAAGCTTCTTCAGTGTGAAGCAAATTGGTGTTTTACGTTGAAGTTAAGAACTTGCCCCCATCACTACACTGTTGCCTCACTGCCACAGCGAGATCTCCACCGAGGAAACACTGATCTGTACCGTTTTTGTGGCTTCTGACAGTATTCCACCACTTCTAGCAACGGACTTTAGCTTCAAATGCCCCTTTAATCGTATATACAGTCTAGTTTATGGTTATACTGCACCCTCTTTGTACCTTATGTCGTTTTTAAAAGCCGTGTCCTGTCCCCTCCCTGGTGTAAGCTTCTTTTAACTGAATATATGTAAGTAACCTCTTCTCGCTGACAGTGTTTTAGTGCTCCTCTGGCCCTGCGCAGCCTAAATAATACAGTATGTACTAAAGAGCCCCGCGCCGCTGTGTAATCATCCCACTTTTATTGTTACTCTTGACAGTAAAACTCCCATTGATCGCGAGCGCAGGGGACCGGCCACTGCCTCCAGCTGAAAATATGTCGGGAGATTAAGCAGGCCAATAAATGACAGCGGCGAGTGGCAGTGGAGAGTTAGCACCGCGCGGGGAGGCTAGCTGCTACACGCCGTCGCTAATAGAGATAAGAGCGGCTCGGTTAGTCCGTATTGTATTTCTCATTAGGGGAACGCAGAGGCCGGAGCAGGAGCTGGATCCATGGCATCACTCAATAGGAAAGCGAAAACAGTGAGCCAGCGGTACCAGCCGTTCCACAACTGTCCGACTTCTGCTCTGAGAAACGTTTTGAGCATTTTTTACCATTCAACACGACATATTTCTCTGACCTAGCCAAGATTTAGAAACTTGTATCTGGTTATTCAGCTTGTTTTCAGATTTATTATCGACGTACTAGTTAGGAGTAAGGATTAGGAGATAGGAGTTACGAGGGTTAGGAGTTAGGAGTAAGGGTTAGGAGTAAGGGTTAGGGGTTAGGAGTAAGGGTTAGAAGCAAGAGTTAGGAGTAAGGATTAGGAGTTAGGAGTAAGGGTTAGGAGTTAGGAGTAAGGGTTAGGAGTTAGGGTTAGGGGTTAGGAGTAAGGGTTAGAAGCAAGAGTTAGGAGTAAGGATTAGGAGTTAGGAGTAAGGGTTAGGGGTTCTTTCTTCCTCACGCAGTAAGACTGTATAACAACTCTCTGCGGTAGCCATGGTGGTGATGGCGGCGGCGATGATGATGGGTGGGTGTTGGGGAGCGGTGGAATGTGGAATGTGGGGGGGGTATTTTTAACTTTTTTAACTTTTTAACTTTTATATTTATTGATTTATTTTTCTTATTTATTTATTAGGACAAATCACCCTTTTAGAATATTTTCTCTTGCATTTTTTTTAATATCCCCTTCCTTTAACTCTGGTCTTGTATGTCTGTATGTCTTGTATGTATGTCAATTACTCATGTTGTTAGTGGAATATATGTTGCTGTTGTTACTACTGCGACACATGAATTTCCCCATTGTGGGATAATAAAGGGCATACTTACTTACTTACTTACTAGGAGTAAGGGTTAGGAGTTAGGAGTAAGGATTAGGAGTTAGAAGTAAGGGTTAGGAGTAAGGGTTAAGAGTTAGGGTTAGGAGTTAGGAGTAAAGGTTAGGAGTTAGGGGTTAGGAGTTAGGAGTAAGAGTTAGGAGTAAGGGTTAGGGTTTAGGAGTAAGGGCTAGGGGTTAGGAGTCAGAGTTAGGGGTTAGGAGTTAGGGTTAGTAGTAAAGGTTAGGAGTTAGGAGTAAGGGTTAGGAGTTAGGAGTAAGGGTTAGGAGTTAGGAGTAAAGGTTAGGAGTTAGGAGTCAGAGTTAGGGGTTAGGAGTTAGGGTTAGTAGTAAAGGTTAGGAGTTAGGAGTAAGGGTTAGGAGTTAGGAGTAAAGGTTAGGAGTTAGGAGTTAGGGGTTAGGAGTTAGGAGTAAGAGTTAGGAGTAAGGGTTAGTGTTTAGGAGTAAGGGTTAGGAGTTAGGAGTCAGGGTTAGGAGTTAGGAGTCAGGGTTAGGAGTAAACGTTAGGAGTTAGGAGTAAGGGTTAGGAGTTAGGAGTAAGGGTTAGGAGTTAGGAGTAAGAGTTAGGAGTAAGGGTTAGGGTTTAGGAATAAAGGTTAGGAGTCAGAGTTAGGGGTTAGGAGTTAGGGTTAGTAGTAAAGGTTAGGAGTTAGGAGTCAGGGTTAGGAGTTAGGAGTCAGGGTTAGGAGTTAGGAGTCAGGGTTAGGAGTTAGGAGTCAGGGTTAGGAGTCAGGGTTAGGAGTTAGGAGTCAGGGTTAGGAGTTAGGAGTCAGGGTTAGGAGTTAGGAGTCAGGGTTAGGAGTTAGGAGTCAGGGTTAGGAGTTAGGAGTCAGGGTTAGGAGTCAGGGTTAGGAGTCAGGGTTAGGAGTTAGGAGTCAGGGTTAGGGGTTAGGAGTAAGGGTTAGGGGTTAGGAGTTAGGGTTAGGAGTTAGGAGTCAGGGTTAGGAGTTAGGAGTCAGGGTTAGGAGTTAGGAGTCAGGGTTAGGAGTTAGGAGTCAGGGTTAGGAGTCAGGGTTAGGAGTCAGGGTTAGGAGTTAGGAGTCAGGGTTAGGAGTTAGGAGTCAGGGTTAGGAGTTAGGAGTTGCTGTGTAGCACAACATTGTTGATTTGTCGTCACTTTCATTCCTCAAATTTCATTTAATTTTTCATTTCATCAAATTTCATGACACAGTTTAATAAAACCTGAGGCTCTTTCCTTTTAAACGTCATTCATTTCATGTTTTCTTTCTTCAGGGGCTGAGATTTCAAGGTTTTCATAAACGTTGACAAATCTTCAAAAACCCTCAGGACCTTATAGTACAGCAGAGGTTTTTATGGGCGTTTTTTGAGGCATTTTAGGTGTAAATGGGTTAAGTTATTTTCTGGTAGATGTAAGTGTTTGTATCTTAAATTTTGGCCGAGCTTTTTTGCACTGAAAAGATTTTAAAAAAAAACTGTTGTAAAGGTCTTAAATTACACAAAACTGACTCTTGTGAGCTTTAAGATATGTTATAACGCTGTTACCTCGTCAAAAACAGACCTGGAGTTGTGTTTCATTCACATGTTTGGGCAGTTCTGGTTCTGGCAAGGTTCTTCACCCACATCGTCTAGTATGACAGTGGAGTGTGAGTGAGCGATGGTGGTCGGAGGGGCGGGTGGAGCAGATCGGAGCCTCAGCCCCAGGGCAGCTGTGGCTTCAATAGTAGTTTATACTAATACTGCTGAATGATGAACTGTAAAAGCGTCTTTGGGTGTCCAGAAAAGTTCGCTCGTTCGTTCGTTTAACCGTCCGTCTCCTACTCGGATCTGGGATATGACGTCCCAACGGTTCAGTTCTGTTTCTCGTGCTCGATTGGGAGAAAACGCGAACGCCGACACCGACCGCGGAGCTGTTACTGCTGTTGTTTATCTTCTGTTAGCGACTCCAGGGACGTTCAGCAACACCCGTTTAAAACAAGTCTTTGTTCAGTATTGGCTTCACCACAACACGACTACAACACACCCACAGACAGAGATACAGAGACAGAAAGTACTGCAGTAATACTACAACACACCCACACAGGCAGTGATACAGAGACAGAAAGTACTACAGTAATACTACAACACACCCACAGACAGAGATACAGAGACAGAAAGTACTGCAGTAATACTACAACACACCCACAGACAGAGATACAGAGACAGAAAGTACTGCAGTAATACTACAATACACCCACAGACAGAGATACAGAGACAGAAAGTACTGCAGTAATACTACAACACACCCACAGACAGAGATACAGAGACAGAAAGTACTGCAGTAATACTACAACACACCCACAGACAGAGATACAGAGACAGAAAGTACTGCAGTAATACTACAACACACCCACAGACAGAGATACAGAGACAGAAAGTACTGCAGTAATACTACAACACACCCACAGACAGAGATACCGAGACAGAAAGTACTACAGTAATACTACAACACACCCACAGACAGTGATACATAGTAAAGTACTGCAGTAATACTACCAAACCCACAGACAGTGATACATAGTAAAGTACTGCAGTAATACTACCAAACCCACTGGCAGTGATACATAGTAAAGTACTGCAGTGACACGAGTGACTGAAACTGTCTTTTAATCCACCGATTCGTCCAAACACAGTGAAAACAGTTCATAAAAATGACACTGCTAAACGGCGCAGCTAAAATCTCGGATTCTGTCTTGGAAACTTTGCTCGGTCTCCGACTTCCTCCACCGTCCGAGGAAAAGGGCATGACATCACAAGGTGGAACGGAGTATTTCGAGCTTTGGAGATGTAGACGACCGTAAAATACCAAATAAGAGTCGGGGCGATTATTTGTTTCAATCACTTAACAGACCAGGCTTTTATTTGAGACCAGGCAGAGATTTGGGGCGATGAGTTCCTTCCTCACAAAAATCTTGCTCAGGAAAACTGGGAAAATCTGGAACTCAAATTCTTTTAACCAGTACGACGATAATTTAGGCGACTTTCTATACAGACGTAGGCGAGTTAATCGGAAATGTTCCAACAAACAGCTGGTTTTTTTTGTGGTTTTAAGTTCAAGACGCGAGCATCAGTCCTGCTCCTGTTGTTGCAGTTCGACCTTCATGTTCAGCTCGTACATTAGACTCGCCGTTTATTTGGAACCGGCGCTTATTTATCTGTCAAATGTCTATTTTATGTGTATTTTATGTATGGGACTACGGATGGAAATTAACACTTGTGCTAAATCCGGCGTATTTACGTCAATCTGTGTGATTTCATACAAACGGTATGTTCATGAATAGGCATCGTCCCACCCAAATAAACAAATAAATGAAATTAAATTAATCGAAATACACACCTGCACGGAACCCGGCTCTTATTTGGTACTTTACGGTAATATTGCAGAGTCACTAGATCTGTTTTTGAGGAGGTAACGACACAATATTATTATTCTTAGGTCAATAAAACCCCCTGTTATTTAGTAAATGCAAAAAGGATGCGTTTAATGCCATACCGGGACATTCAGGACCAAACTACAACATCACCACAGACACGAGCCGGTGGAGGCAAAGTCACACAGTGCACCTATAACGAAGAAATGATTTGCTGTTGGATTTTTTTGTTCTTTTTTCCTCCATTCGACCCATTCTCCGTGATTGGACGGCGCCCCCTGTGTCCCGCTGCACACTTCCTCTTTACTGTCCCTCCCAAACCAACATAATGGCCTGTTCTCTCCCAGTTTTTTCCTCTCATTACGGCGTTTTGTGACCGCTGCATCTGCCATCTCCGCTCTGATCTCCCACAGGTCGAATCCGGCTATCATCCGGCGAAACCCCGCTAAATAAAACCTCCCCGCAGACTGGAAAACACATAAAAGCGCAATGCTGGCGTGACAACATCACTAACCCCGCTTTCAAAAGGACAAACTGGCTCCTCGCGCTAAAAATGCGAGCGACATCTCTTTGTCTTGTCGTCCGGGAGGCGCAGAGCTGTTTTTCATGCTGCCGCGTAATGGAAAGTTATTGATACGCTGGTCGGTTTTAGCGGCGATGCTCGCTTGTTACGTCCACAGTAAAGAGGAGTTACAGGGGACCGGAGAGGCTCGCGAGGGAGAGGGGGCACGGGCGGAGACCAGCTATTCTTTTAGAGGTATTTTCTCCGCTTACAGACGCTGCAAATGTGACCCCAGAGTGTTCGGCTGAAGGAAAACCAGAGCTATTATTTACGGCGTCTAAACCGAGACAAACTACTGCAAGAAAGACAAGAAAATACAAACTGCGGACGATAAATAAATGAAACGGGGAGTAAAAACGTTTGTTCGTCCGTCGATCAGACTCACATTGCAACTAAAATCAGCTAAAGCCAATAAACGGACATATGGAAGACACAAACATGATACAATTTATGCTTTTATTTACATATGCTGTAGTTATAGATGGTATATAATTGGACATGGCCAGGGCCAGTTCATGGGGCCCTCCTCACCAGGGGTGGCACGGTTCACAAAATTCATGGTTCGGTTCGTACTGCGGTTTAAGGTCGCAGTAAAAACTCAGTAACCGGTAAAAATCTGTAATATTTGATGGGTTTTTTTACTCAAAATGATGCGGAATCATCAGTCAGTCAATTGCAGTCTGCGCAGAATGGTTTAGTCCTGGTTAAATCCCGTTTTAGTCCTGGTTTTGATCTGGTTTAGACCTGGTTTTAGTTCTGGTTTAGTCCTGGTTTAGTCCTGGATTAGTCCTGGTTTTACTTCTGGTTTAGTTTTGGTTTTAGTTCTGGTTTAGTCCTGGTTTTAGTCCTGGTTTTAGTTCTGGTTTAGTCCTGGTTTTACTTCTGGTTTAGTTCTGGTTTAGTCCTGGTTTTAGTCCCGGTTTTAGTTCTGGTTTAGTCCTGGTTTTAGTTCTAGTTTAGTCCTGGTTTTACTTCTGGTTTAGTTCTGGTTTAGTCCCGGTTTTAGTTCTGGTTTAGTCCTGGTTTAGTCCTGATTTTACTTCTGGTTTAGTTCTGGTTTTAGTTCTGGTTTAGTCCTGGTTTTAGTTCTGGTTTAGTTCTGGTTTAGTCCTGGTTAAATCCTGTTTTAGTCCTGTTTTAGACCTGGTTTAGATCTGGTTTAGACCTGGTTTTAGGCCTGATTTTAGTCCTGGTTTAGTCCTGGTTTTACTTCTGGTTTAGTTTTGGTTTTAGTTCTGGTTTAGTCCTGGTTTTAGTCCTGGTTTTAGTTCTGGTTTAGTCCTGGTTTTACTTCTGGTTTAGTTCTGGTTTAGTCCTGGTTTAGTCCTGGTTTAGTCCTGGTTCAGTCCTGATTTTACTTCTGGTTTAGTTCTGGTTTTAGTTCTGGTTTAGTCCTGGTTTTAGTTCTGGTTTAGTTCTGGTTTAGTCCTGGTTAAATCCTGTTTTAGTCCTGTTTTAGACCTGGTTTAAATCTGGTTTTAGGCCTGATTTTAGTCCTGGTTTAGTACTGGTTTAGTACTGGATTTAGTTCTGGTTTAGTTCTGGTTTAGTCCTGGTTTTAGTTCTGGTTTAGTCCCGGTTTTATAGTTCTGGTTTAGTCCTGGTTTTAGTTATGGTTTAGTTCTGGTTTAGTCCTGGTTTTAGTTCTGGTTTAGTCCCGGTTTTACTTCTGGTTTAGTCCTGGTTTTACTTCTGGTTTAGTTCTGGTTTAGTCCCGGTTTAAGTTCTGGTTTAGTCCCGGTTTTAGTTCTGGTTTAGTCCTGGTTTTAGTTCTGGTTTAGTCCTGGTTTAGTCCTGGTTTTACTTCTGGTTTAGTTTAGTAAATCTGCCCCATCACCAAATCTTCAGCCAACAAGGTCCACAAAGGAGAAACATTCTTCCATGAACAAATTACGGTCATGAATAAAACATAAGTAATCGGTCGGTTGTAGATTCGGCGATGGGGCGGATTTATGAAGCTGGTGGAGAAGACGACGGACGTTTTGTCACAGAAAACCATTAACCGGAAGTCTCGTTTACCCGACGTCACGGCACTTCCAGCGATTGCGAAAGAGGTTTGTTGACTCACACTGGACCATCTCTGTACCTGCAGCTGTGAGTCTCGTAATTTTGGTCTTCAAATGTTCCTATCAACCTAATCTACGTGATCCTGGAGTTTTCAGTTTCCCGTTTTGTCCGTCACCCTCGCTGAATCTGCTTCTTTAAACAGTCTGTGGTTACAGTTGATAATCGGGGTGTAACAAATTCAGAAACCTCGCGACTCTGTTCGGTAAACCCTGCGCACGACGACAGCTCCGACCCTCCCGGGCAGAGGGAGGAGCTGTTTCCGCCCTAATGGAATCTCTCCGAGGTTTTTCCAGAGTCGCACTAAAATCTATAAATCCTGACAGATCGGGCGGTGGACAGGGAGATGTGGGAGCGTCAGCGTAAACTTCACCCAAACACTTGTGTAAAGGCGGATGTTTGTGTGTCAGTGCTCACGACTCCTGTCACAACATTAAATCCAACACAACAACAAAATCTGCACATTCGTCCTCCAGACTTTTGTAGGTGGAGATTGTGTAAGTCAATAGTTTTATTTAAATATTTATTATACTCTGAAAATATCAGGACATACTACTACTACTACTGCTACTGCTACTGCTACTGCTGCTACTGCTACTGCTACTACTACTGCTACTACTGCGACTACTACTACTACTACTGCTGCTGCTACTGCTACTACTACTGCTACTGCTAACGCAGCGGCAGCGGCAGCAGCAGCAACAACGGTGGCGGCGACGGCGGCAGCCAGCAGCAACAGCTGCTGCTGCAAGCAGCAAGCGAACGGCAGCTGCTGCGGCGGCAGGCGGCAGCAAGCAACCAGCGGCAGCTATGCGGCAGCAATAAGCAACAGCAATGGCGCAGCGAGCAGCAGCAATGACGAGCAGCGGCAGCGAGCAGCAATGACTGTGGCAGCGGCGAGCAGCAACTTGGCAGCAACCAACTGGCAGCAGCGAAGCAACTGGCAGCAGCAACAGCCAGCGGCAGCAGCAGCAGCAACCAGCGGCGGCGGCAGCAACGGCTAGCGACGGCGGCAGCTTGCCAACAGCAGCGGCAGCAGCGGCAGCGGCAGCAGCAGCAACAGCAGCAGCGGCCAACAGCGGCGGCAGCGGCGGCGGCGGCGGCGGCGGCATGGTTTGCGCAACAGCAACAACAACGCAGCAGCCAGCGGCAGCAACTAACAGCAACAGCGAACAGCAGCGGCAGCAGCAGCAACAAAGCGGCGGCGGCAGCGTTTGGCAACAGCGGCAGCAGCAGCAGCAGCAACAGCAAGCGAACCAGCAGCGGCAAGCAGCAACAAGCAGCGGCAGCAGCAGCAATGGCAAGCGGCTGCAGCAGCAGCGGCAGCGGCGGCGCGACAGCTGATTTGGCTGGTAACAGCGACAGCAACAGCAACAGCGGCAACAGCAACTAACAAGCGGCAGCAGCAGCGGCAAGCAGCGGCAGCGGCAGCGGCGGCGGCAGCGGCGGCAACGTTTGGCAACAACAGCGACAGCAACAGCAACAGCAGCAACAACAGCAGCGACAAGCGGCGAAGCAGCAACTAGCAACAGCAGCAGCGGCAGCAACAGCGGCAACAGCGGCGGCGACAGCGGTTTGGCAACAACAGCGAAGCAACAGCGGCGGCAGCAACAGCGCAGCAGCGGCGGCGAGCGGTGACAGCGGTTTGCAACAACAATGCGAAGCGGCAACAGCGGCAGCAGCGGCAGCAGCGGCGGCAGCGGCAACAGCAACCAGCAGCGGCGGCGGCAAGCTGAAGCAAGCAACAGCAACAAGCAGCGGCAGCGGCAGCAGCAGCAGCGACAGCAGCAGCAAGCGGCAGCAACAGCAAGCGGACAGCCAGCAGCAAGGTTTGGCGACAAGCAGCAAGCGGCAACAGCGACAGCAACAGCAACGAACAGCTGACAGCGGTTTTGGCGCAACAGCAACAGCAGCAACAGCGGCAACAACAACAACAAGCAGCGGCAACAGCGGCAACAGCAACAGCGACGACAGCGGCGGCAAGCGGCAACAGAACAACACAGCGGCGAACTGCTAACAGCAACTGCTGCTTACTGAACAACAACTGCCAGCTGCACTACTGCAACTACTATTGCTGCTGTTGCTGCTATTGCTAACAACTGCTGCTGCGACTAGCAACAGCAACAACAACTACTACTGCTATTACTACTACTACTACTACTACTACTGATAGTATTACTACTACTACCCCATTTATAACTAACATGAGTCCATATAGTCACATTTTCTTTGTGTTTGGGGCATTTTTAAGCAGTTTTTCTGTATTTTACCTAAACAAATGTCAGTTTATGCCTCTCTTTACTGTTGGCAGGGATCAGATTGGTCCAAAATATGGACACTTGGGATATTTCTTGTATAAAACTGGGACAAATCATTGGTTTTGGATAAATCTGGAGCTGTCCCGGGTACACAGGGATGTCTGGTAACTAATACTAACACCAACACTGCTGCATGCTGCCTGATACAGATATAAGACAAAGCCGCTGCTAGTTTCTCTCAGGGTGAGTTGTCGAGTTGTGCGTCGTGTGTTTGCGCCGAGCTGTGTCCAGTGCTACAGTGTGATAATGGGCCTATAGGGACTGAGAGCGACTGGATCAATGTAAGCTCTGCTCTGCTGTAAGTGCCGCTCTGCACTTTATATAAGACGTGTTTGTTTGGACCGCTGTTTGCCTCGAATGTGTTTCATTTTCTCTGAAGCTTGTGAATTTGAAGAAAACGCATAACAATTATAGAAGCTCGGATTTGTAGAGCGTATGTTAACATAGTCAAATCTCGCTACTCGTTCTCGTAATGGGATTTTTCAGATCCGAATCTTCATTGAATCTTCATAAGAACACATTTTAAAGGTCCAAAATTGACTCTTGTGAGCTTTTATCCATGTTATGATGTTGTTACCGCCTCAAAACCAGACCTGGAGTTGTGTTTTGTTTCATTCACACACGTTTGAATGATCTTTTGTTATTCTGTACATGTCCAAAGCACAAAATGTTCTGTTCTGATGGAAACAAATTGAAATTATGCAGAATAATTACAACGCTGGTATTGCCTTCTCTGCTTCTGTGTTGATTCTGGTATTGGTTCAACAGCAGCAATGCACGCAAATGACATTTCCAACACCAGAAATGTTATGCAGCGCACCTTTAAAGATGCTTTCTGATTTGTATTTCTACCAAAAACAGTTCTTCTCTCAAACAGAAAACACTCTGCTCCACCTTGGGATGTCATGTGGTAATACAGGAAGTTCTCCACAGTGTTTTTAAACCATGGATCTATAATAAAATCGGGATAATTTATTCCTCCTATGTCCTGGCTCGAGACCGACTAGTGGTCGTTCCAGGTACTGCAGTTCCCGGGAGCTTGGGGCCCAGAAAAAAGCCACGCATTTTGGGAATTCAAACATACTGCTTGTGTTCGGAAGGTCGGATTTTGTAGGATTCTTTTCCATTTTCACAACATAAACTTCTTACGATGCTTAAGTCAGAGGTCTTCCACCTTTTTTCTCCAGTGAGCTACCTTCCACTCTCGCTGTGTGAAGGAGAGGTTCCGCAGGTCTTTCCTTCCTGCTGCTGTCAGACTTTACAATGAACACTGCTAACTCTGCTGCCTGTGCAATACTGGGACCCTGTGCAATAATGTAAGATAGTAATTTATTGTATATATAGTTTTTAGATTGCAATTTATTGTATATATTGTCTTAAGATACCAATTTATATGATACATAGTTTTATAATCCTTATCTTTTTAGATCCTTATAGTGTTTGTCTATTTTTAACTTAACTGTACTCTATTGCTGCTACTGTTTCTTGCTGTTCTCTTTACTGTGCGTTGCAACACTGAAATTTCCCCATTGTGGGACAAATAAAGGATATCTTATCTTATCTTTACGAAACAAAAAAAAGCTCCCTCTTTCAGCAGTCGCAAAGAAACTGGGCAAATGTAAGAGCCACGGCGTTAGTATTAGATGGGGAACAAGTTGATGCTTATAAAACATAAACCATGATCCAGTTACCGGTGCACCAAGTCAGGCATCAAAATGACACATTTACAAAGGAAATAATCACATTTTTCTCACGATTCACAATACACAGAATTCAGAAATCCCTCGGCGAGCTACTTGGAAGGGGCTGGAGAGATACTGGAAGCTCCCGAGCTGCAGGTTGGAGACGCCCGGTTTAAATCCTCAAAGTGGCAAGGCAAGTTTATCTGTACACGAAGTAATTCAAAGTGCTTTACAGAATAGGAAATACATTAAAATCACAAAACAAACAAATCAAAACATAAATAATCATCATAAAATTTTAAAACAGAGATGGGACATTAAATTAGAGAGAAGAGAGAAGAGCGCGGATTGAGAAATGAACACCTTTCAGTCCTTTTCGCGCCTGAAGTGATCTTTGTAAGACTTCGCCTGGCCACGCTCTGAGCCCGGACTGAGGAAGTCAATGCGGAAGAGAAACGTATTTTTGTTCCCACGCGCCCGTGAAAAAAACACGACTCCATCTCGGGTTCAGCTTCGGATTTTATTCTCGTTGATTGAAACTCCACACACGTTCGCTAGAATCATTTGGATAATTTCAGGTCAGACATCTCTAACTCAATCTCTGCTGAACTAAAGATGCACAGGAGCTTATCTTGAAAACTACAACTTCATGACATCACACGGTGGAACAGAGCATTTTGAGCTTTGAAGATGTAGACAGACTAATAATAAAGAGTTACTCAAACATGAATGAAACAAAACGCAACTCCAGGTTTGTTTTTGAGGTGGAAACGTTATAATATGCCCAAAAGTTCACCTTTAAGTTTAAAATGTCACCTATACTTGCTCACATTATTCCATTCATTTTTCCAGATTCTTCTCTGCGGCTCAGGGGTAAATACTCGGGCGAGTGTCATATTTAAACATGTGGTAGAAATGTGTGAAAAGGTCAGAAAAGTCTCTGCTAAATGCCAGCTCCTCACAGCCCTGCCTCACCTGTTTGTCCCGATTCAGGCTCCAGACACCGGGAGAAATCAGATTATGGGCCCGGGTCGGGGGAAATCAGATTACCGTCTAAGGCTCCTGTCCACTCACATAAACGCCGCTGACATTTGCGAAGCGACAGGGACATGCTCAGAATCAGAAGGAAACATGAAGGAAAAGACGACGGGAATTGTGAAAAATGTCCCTGTATGAAATTTGCCGCCTCGACTCGCAGCAAGAGGGTTCCAGGTTTGATTCCCAAGTTGTCCAGGCCTTTCTGTACCAAACATGCCCAATACGTGGGTCAAATGTGATTATACGGTCTTATTTGAGAGTGTATTCTCATAACGGGGCAGCAGGGGGAGCTCCGTAGCTAAAGTTACTCATATCGGCTTTGAAAATATTTGCGAATCACCACAAAAACACGGCCGTATGATGTGACTCCTGCTCACAGACTGTATAAAAGGACACAGCTAAATGGGGCGAGGACAAAGTTCAAGTATCTCGGGGTCTTGTTCACAGCGAGGGGAGGGTGGGGCGTGAGGTTGACAGGTGGATCGGTGCAGCGTCGGCAGTGATGCGGTCGCCGTGTCGGACCCGTTGTGGTGAAGAGGAGCTGAGCCCAAAGGCGAAGCTCTGGATTTACCTCAATCTTCGTTCCTCCCCTCACCTGTGGTCCTGAGCTCTGGGGAACGACCGAAAGGACGAGATCGCGGATACGAGAGATCAAAATGACTTTCCTCCGCAGAGTGGAGCTCGGAGTAGAGTCACTGCTCCTCCACGTCGAGAGGAAGGAGGCCCCAGGGAAGACCCAGGACCCGCTGGAGGGACTGTGTCTGATCCCCCTGGAGGAGCTGGAGGAAGTGTCTGGGGTGGAGGAGGAGGTGTTTCAGTTAGTAGTAAATAAAGATAGTTAGACTCACTTGTTTATTTTAGCTTTATGTCCTTTTTTATTCACTGTAAAGCAATTTGTGTTGCGTTTTTTGTAAGAAAAGCGCTCTATAACCTCCTGGGACCCGAAGAAAAAAAGTGTATTGCAATTTTTTTGTGTGATTTTCTGTCTATTTGTTAATTTTATTGTTATTTATAATTTGTAACATGTCCTCTGTAATGGACGCTATGGACATTTTGATGATAAAACCTAAAAAGAACAACTTGTTTGATGACCAGCATCTCTGACAAGCTTCTACAGTTGCCTCAAAAAGCTTTTAGACTCACTTTTAATTTCTTAATTTTTTTGATCATAGTGCGGCCACAAACTAACTCCTATTGAGTAACTTTCTTTTCATCCTGGACCTGACAGCAATCCTGTAATTCCTCTGTAATTCCTCAGCCCTAATTAGGCAGAAGAACCTAGTCCCCCCATTGAAAGTCTATCTCAAAACACTTAAAAGATCGACTGGTTAACTCCATGTCCACTATAAAGGACACAAATGAATCCCCCGGGTCCCAGGAGGATAAAGAAAGTTTGACTGACTGATTGAGGAAGCCGCGGGAGTCCCTGTTGCCCCCACGACTTGCCGGAAGAAAATGGATGGATGGACGTTTGTATTAACCCGCTCTTCATGATCCTCGTGTTTTTATTTTTGCTGTTTTGTCTGTAAATCTGTAAAACGTTAATAACAGCAGGTTTGATTGACAGCGTCCGCTCCTTTCTGAACCAGCGCTGTGGGCGGGAGGAGGCGTTACCTTCAACAACCTCGCTCTGGATTGGCTCTTTATCTACAGCTGTGATACTCAAGGTTGGTATTCCAGTTCGATTCGTTTTGCCTATTAATTCCTTAAGATCGATTCGTGCGTCCAAAGATCGATTTAATTTTTAATACATTTTCCCCCGGTGAACTTTAATTCCACTCGTCGTGTCATTGAATTCAGGTCTGGCTATATCAGAAACAATTAACAGCGGCAACGTGAGCCAAGTCCCGGCTTTGAAGACGCCAGAAACACTCAAAGCTCCGTCTGGCACCATAAATAAAAATAAAAGATGCAAAAGCGACAGAAGCAAAGCGATTTGAAGGCCAAATGGAGGTGAAGTACAGCGGAAACACAACCAGCCTCAGGAACCACTTGGAACAGCTCAGGGAACAGCTCAAAAAAGGTTCTAATAACACTGACCCCAGATCGGATCGAATCGTGATAATCGATTCTGAATCTTGAGAATCGAATCGAATCTTGGAATTTGAATCGATATCCAGCCCTAGACGTTACATTACATTTTGCAGAATAGGTTTGATTTAAGAAGTATTGACGAAAAAGATGGAAAAAGTTGTTGTCTTTTAACCCCTGAAGACCTGAGGGCAATTTTAGTACATTTCTCCTCGCCTGGATTTTTTTTCTTAATTTTGCTTTTAAAACTGCCCCTTTTACCCTATAATGAAGTGTTCTACCTCCTTTTGTTCAGTCCAACCTGTTATTTCACAATCTGCTGCTGTAGTTGTGTCACGAGGCTGTGATAAAAGCTACAGGACCAGAAATAGAGATAAAAAATAAAAAAAACTGAAAATAAAAATAATAAAATTCCCACTCTTTTATACAAAACACACAGCAAACATGTAGAAACAACTTTTTGGACATAAAAAATGCTTAATTTAGGGCCTTAGCTACAAAAATGCAAAATATCAAGTCTGTAAGTAAATTAAAAATCTCCTTATTGCCCTAAAAACAAAAAAAAAAGTGTAATCACTCCATTATTTTCCTGGTCCAGTCCTGGAAACAGCTCCTGTCAGGTCCAGGGCCAGAGCCACAGCACTTCTGCATTTCTAGGGTGGAAATTACATTTGGATTTGTTCATTATGAGTGAAATAAACATTTCAAATAAAAATAGCAAAGCGATGCACAATTACGCACACCAAGATGCGTAATTTGCCATTTATTTTTGAAAAAACTGCACTTAGAGCGTATTTTTCAGTTGTTCTAAACACACACAGTCAGAGGAGTCGACCATCTTGACTCACTTCACTCTTTGGCAAAGTTTGGCCTGATCAAAATGGACGGAGCGCATGAGTTTGGGGAAAACAAAGTTCTTATTGGACACTCGTTTTGCTCACGTCATCACACAGCGTGAGTGTGACGTAGGATAAAGCCGCAGAAATGTACGGAAACCTCTATGTCTGCACTTTCAGAGGGGAAAAGGAAGTTTCTGTCTTTTACCGTTAGAAAGTTCTGCGCGGTTATAGAAAACATATTCCTCGGTATCGTCTTCGAGTGTTAATATAAAGGTGCTTAACGTCAATTTTCTCGCAGTAATGGACTAAACAAATCTGTCACCATGAGGCTCCGGCAGTTTAGAAACAAAATAAAGACGATTTATGTTCGAGTCTCTCTTTAACGTCCAAGAAACAGAAAATATGAACAAGCTGCAGTTTTCATACCAACACAAACAAACTGTGTCTTTTTCACTGATTATTTGAACACAACAGTTTCATGTTTTCGTCTCTTTTCTTCGTCATAACCTCAGAAAAGCTTTGATCTCATTCAGAATTAAAGATATTTTCAAACCGGGCGACTTCCTAAAACAGATGAAACTGTCTCTGTGTCAGACGAGGTTTTAAATAAAAATGAGGAAATCTCCACGGGCGGCTTTAAAAGTACAGTCTGACTCTCCTCCACTTCTTCACTTCTGTGGCCTCGTTTTCAGACCCGAGGGGAACGAGGGAGGGAAAGAAAGAGAGAGGGAGGAGGAGGGAGGAGTGGTAAAGGGGGTGGTGAAAAGAGAGAGAAGATGGGAGGGAGAGAAAAGAAAGAGAGAGAAGATGGGAGGGAGAAGAGAGAGAAGATGGGAGGCAGAGAAGAGAGAGAAGATGGGAGGGAGAAAAGAGAGAGAAGATGGGAGGGAGAGAAAAGAAAGACCCAAAAAGAGAGGGAGAGAAAAGAGAGAGAAGATGGGAGGGAGAGAAAAAAGAGAAAAATGAGAGGGAGAGAAAAGAGAGAAGAAGAGAGGGAGAGAAAAGAGAGAGCCAAAAAGAGAGGGAGAGAAAAAAGACAGAAGATGGGAGGGAGAAAAAGAGAGAAAAGATGGGAGGGAGAGAAAAGAGAGCAAAAAAGAGGGAGAGAAAAGACGGAGCGAGAAAGAGAGGGAGAGAAAAAAGAGACGATGGGAGGGAGAGAAAAGAACTCTTTCTTTTCTCTCCCTCCCATCGTGATGATAGAAAAGAAAAAGAAGGGAGGCGCAGATGGACAGAAAGAGAGAGAGAAAAGTGGGAAGGGAAAAGATGGGCCCAACGAAAGAGAGGGAGAGAAAGAGAACATGGAAGAAGAGAGAGAGGATAAAAAAGAGAAAAAAACAAACTAAGAGAGAGAGTGAGGGTGAAAGAGAGGGAGAGAGATGGAGAAGAGTGGTAAAGAGAGAAGATGGGAGGGAGAGGAAAGAGAGAAGGGAGGAAGAAATGGAACAAAAGGGAGAGATAGAAAAGAAAAGAAGAGAAAGAGAACATGGAAGAAGAGAGAGGGGGGATAAAAAGAGAAGAAAGCAAACCGAGAGAGAGAGATGAACGAAGAGAGGATTGGTAAAGAGGGAGGAAGGGGCAGGAGGGAGAGAGAGAGGGATGGCATAGAGAGAAAGAGAGAGTGTGAGTGAGAGAGGGAGGAGGGTGATGGAAAGAGACAGAGAGGGAGAAAAGGAAGGAGAAGAGGATGGAAAAAGAGAGGAAGCGAACGGGGGAGACATGAGGGGGCAGTGAGAAAATACGAAGGAGAGAGAAAAGGATGACAGAGATAAAGAGAGGGAATGGAGAGAGAGAGAGAGCGAGGGGGAGAAAGAGAAGAAAGTAAGAGGGGGAGAAGAGAGATGGAGAAGCAGAGAGAGAGAAGGAGGTTGAGGAAGATTAGAAAGAGAGAGAGAGAGAGCTGGAGAGAAAGAAGGATAAATGAGGTAGAGAGGGGGGTGGTAAAGAGGGATAGAGAGAAAGAGAGTATGAATGAGAGAAGGAAAGGGATGACAGAAAGAGAGAGAGGGGGTGAAAGGAAGAGAAGGAAACAGAAAGGAGGATAGTAAAAGAGAGGAAGAGAAAGGTGAGACATGGAGGCAGTGAGAAAGATGGAGAGATAAGGAAGGAGGAAAGAGAGAATAGGGAGAAAAAAAGAGAGAAAGAGGGAGAAAGAAAAAGAAAGAAAGAAAGAAAGAAAGAGGGGGTTAAGGAAATAGAGATAGAAAAGGGGAGAGAAAGAGGTTGAAGAGGATTAGAGGCAAAGAGGTAGAAAGAGGGAAGAGAAAGGGAGGGATACAGGGAAAAAGAGGGAGAGAGGAGTGGATGAGAGAGAGGGGAGGAAGGGGTGAACGAGAAAGAGACGGAGGGAGCGTGAAAAGAAAGAGAGATGTAGAAAAAGTGAGTCGAGTCTTTTGGGGTTGGAGTTTCTGCAGAAGAGACAGAAATGATAAATAACTCCAGGGCTACAGAGGAAGAACAGAGCGGAGGAAGAAGAGAGGAACAGATGGAGCAAGAGAGAGAGAGGAGAGAAAGAAGAGAGGAACAGACGGAGAAGAGAGAGAGAGAGAGGAGAGAAAGAAGGGAGGAACAGATGTGTCAAAAGAAACCGAGATGGAGGAGTAGAAAGAGAGAGAAAGAAAAAAAAAAAAGAGGGGAGAGAGAAAGTGTCCAAAGAAAGAGAGAGGGAGGAGCAGAGAGACTGACAGAGAGAGAGAGAGAAAAGAAAGAAGGGAGGAACAGACGGGACAAGAGGGAGAGAAAGAAAAGAAATGACCGAAGGGAGGCGCAGACAGACTGAAAGAGAGAGAGGAGGGAACAGATGTGCCCAAAGAAAGAGAGAGGGGGAAGATAGAGAGAGAGAGAACAGATGGAAGAAGAGAGAGAGGGCGCTGATAAACCGAGAGAGAGAAGAAAAACGAGAGGAGAAAACTGACTGAAAGAGAGAGAGAAGAAAAATGAGGGGAGCAAATGCACCAAGAGAAAGAGAAAGACGGAGAGAAAGAGAAAAGGAAGGAGCAAGGAACAGACTGTAAGAGACGGAGAGAGAGAATAGAGGGGAAGAGTGTGTATTATTTATATGGACATAAATTCGCTACGTTTGCAAAAAGCGAAACAAACTTTTCCAAACACTGGACAAAAGTTTAGAATTAAAGCGACGCCCTGAACTCGTGTCGATATAAAGTTATGATCTGTGATGAGGAGCTTGTTATAATCTGCACTTTTTAAATCACAATATTCATCTTAAATCACAATATCCATCCATCCATCCATCTTCTTCCGCTTATCCGGGGCCGGGTCGCGGGGGCAGCAGTCTAAGCAGGGGCTCCCAAGCTTCCTTCTCTCCAGCCACTTCCTCCAGCTCTTCCGGACGGACCCCGAGGCGTTCCCAGGCCAGCCGAGAGACATAGTCCCTCCAGCGTGTCCTGGGTCTTCCCCGGGGCCTCCTACCGGTGGGACATGCCCGGAACACCTCCCGAGGGAGGCGTCCAGGAGGCATCCGGACCAGATGCCCGAACCACCTCAGCTGGCTCCTCTCGACGTGGAGGAGCAGCGACTCTACTCCGAGCTCCTCCCGTGTGACCGAGCTCCTCACCCTATCTCTAAGGGAGCGCCCGGCCACTCTGCGGAGGAAACTCATTTCGGCCGCTTGTATCCGCGATCTCGTTCTTTCGGTCATTACCCAGAGCTCATGACCATAGGTGAGGGTAGGAACGTAGATTGACCGGTAAATCGAGAGCTTCGCCTTTCGGCTCAGCTCCCTCTTCACCACAACGGTCCGATACAGCGACTGCATCACTGCCCACGAACTCCTCCACTTGAGGCAGAGACTCCCCACCCACCCGGAGAGGGCAATCCACCTTTTTCCGGTCGAGAACCATGGCCTCGGATTTGGAACAGCTGATTCTCATCCCAGCCGCTTCACACTCGGCTGCAAACCGCCCCAGTGCACGCTGCAGGTCCTGGTTCGATGGAGCCAACAGGACAACATCATCCGCAAAAAGCAGCGATGAAATCCTGTGGTCCCCGAACTGGACCCCCTCCGGCCCCTGGCTGCGCCTAGAAATTCTGTCCATAAATACAATGAACAGAACCGGTGACAAAGGGCAGCCCTGGCGGAGTCCAACATGCACCGGGAACAGGTCTGACTTACTGCCGGCAATGCGAACACAGCTCCTGCTCCGGTCATACAGGGACCGGACAGCCCTTAGCAAAGGGCCCCGGACCCCATACTCCCGAGCACCCCACAGGGCACCACGAGGACACGGTCGAATGCCTTCTCCAAGTCCACAAAACACATGTGGACTGGTTGGGCAAACTCCCATGAACCCTCGAGCACCCGATGGAGGGTGTAGAGCTGGTCCAGTGTTCCACGACCAGGCCGAAAACCACACTGCTCCTCTTGAATCCGAGGTTCGACTATCGGCCGAACTCTCCTCTCCAGCACCCTGGCATAGACTTTACCGGGGAGGCTGAGGAGTGTGATTCCCTGTAGTTGGAACACACCCTCCGGTCCCCTTTATACAGAGGGACCACCACCCCGGTCTGCCAGTCCAGAGGTACTGTTCCCAACCGCCACGCGATGTTGCAGAGACGTGTCAGCCAAGACAGCCCCACAACACCCAGAGACTTAAGGTACTCAGGACGGATCTCATCCACCCCCGGAGCCTTGCCACCGAGGAGCTTTCCGACCACCTCAGTGACTTCAGCCAGGGTGATGGATGAGTCCGCCTCTGGGTCCCCAGCCTCGGCCTCCTCTTCGGAGGACGTGACGGTGGGATTGAGGAGATCCCCAAAGTATTCCTTCCACCGCCCGACAACATCCCCAGTCGAGGTCAGCAGCTCTCCCCCCGCACTGTAAACAGTGTTGGTGAAGGACCGCTTCCCCCTCCTGAGGCGCCGGACGGTTTGCCAGAATTTCCTTGGGGCCGTCCGATAGTCCTCCTCCATGGCCTCCCCGAACTCCTCCAAGACCCGAGTTTTTGCCTCTGCAACCGCCCGGGCTGCAGCACGCTTGGCCCGACGGTACCCGTCAGCTGCCTCAGGAGTCCACCGGGCCAGTAAGGCCCGGTAGGTCTCCTTCTTCAGCTTGACGGCATCCCTTACTTCCGGTGTCCACCACCGGGTTCGGGGATTGCCGCCGCGACAGGCACCGCAGACCTTACGGCCACAGCTACGAACGGCCGCATCGACAATGGAGGCCGAGAACGGCCCACTCGGGCTCCATGTCCCCAGCCTGCCTCGGGATCTGGGAGAAGCTCTCCCGGAGGTGTGAGTTGAAGGCCACACTGACAGAAGGTTCCGCCAGACGTTCCCAGCAGACCCTCACGATACGCTTGGGCCTGCCAGGTCTTTCCGGCTTCCTCCTCCGCCAGCGGACCCAACTCACCACCAGGTGGTGATCAGTTGACAGCTCTGCCCCTCTCTTCACCCGAGTGTCCAAGACACACGGCCGGAGGTCAGATGACACAACAACAAAGTCGATCATCGACCTCCGGCCTAGGGAGTCCTGGTGCCACGTGCACCGATGGACCCCCTTGTGCTTGAACATGGTGTTCGTTATGGACAAACTGTGACTAGCACAGAAGTCCAATAACAGAACACCGCTCGGGTTCAGATCAGGGAGGCCGTTCCTCCCAATCACCCCTCTCCAAGTGTCACTGTCGTTGCCCACATGGGCGTTGAAGTCCCCCAGTAGAACAACGGAGTCCCCGGTCGGTGCACTATCCAGTACCCCTCCCAGAGACTCCAAGAAGGCCGGGTACTCTGGACTGCTGTTCGGCCCATAGGCCGACACCACAGTGAGAGACCTGTCCCCGACCCGAAGGCGCAGGGACACGACCCTCTCGTTCACCGGGGTAAACTCCAACACGCAGCGGCTGAGCTGTGGGGCTATAAGCAAGCCCACACCAGCTCGCCGCCGCTCCCCGCCAACGCCAGAGAAATGGAGAGTCCAACCCCTCTCAAGGAGTTGGGTTCCAGAGCCCAAGCTGTGCGTGGAGGTGAGGCCGACTATATCTAGCCGGTAACGCTCGACCTCCCGCACAAGCTCAGGCTCCTTCCCCCCCAGCGAGGTGACATTCCATGTCCCCAGAGCTAGTCTCCATGTCCGGAGATCTGGTCGCCGAGGCCCCTGCCTTCGACCGCCACCCAGATCTCTCCGCACCCAACCCCTATGGCTCCTCTCGCGGGTGGTGGGCCCACCAGAGGGCGGCCCCACGTTGCTCCTTCGGGCTGGGGTCCGGCCACCAGGCGCTCGCCGGCGTGCACCCACCCCAGGCCTGGCTCCAGGGTGGGGCCCCGGTGTCGCCATTCCGGGCGACGTAACTGGCCTCTGTATGTTTATCATCATTAGGGGCTTCTGAACCGCTCTTCGTCTGACCCGTCCCCCCGGACCTGTTTGCCTTGGGTGACCCTACCAGGGGCATAAAGCCCCCGACAACATAGCTCCTGGGATCATTCGGGTACTCAAACCCCTCCACCACGTTAAGGTGGCGGTTCGAGGAGGGGCTTAAATCACAATATTCATCTTAAATCACAATATTCATCTTAAATCACAATCTTCATCTTAAATCACAATATTCATCTTAAATCACAATATTCATCTTAAATCACAATCTTCATCTTAATAAAAGAAACAACTGCACAGACGTCGTCACAACAGTGGCCTCAGGCTGTGGCTCCTGTGCAGCGCTGCACTTCAGCACAAACATCATCCATGTTCTTCTGTTTATCCGGGGCCGTGGGGACTTTCCTCACCCCAGACGCCTGCACGTCCTGGCTCCTCCCACTGGGACACACCCCGAACACCTCAGTGCGGCGTCCAGGAGGCATCAGAACAGACGCTCCAGCCTCACCTGCTTCTACAGATGTGGAGGAGCAGTGGCTCTACTCCGAGCTCCTCCCGCCTGGCTACACTAACGAACAGCGTTTTTTTGTACCAGAATGACGACACAACACTGCCAAACCCAACGTGTATCACCGATTAAGAAAATCAAACTGGAGAAGGATGTACAGAGCAGTGGGCGGTGGAGGAAAAGAGAGAGAGATGATAAGAAAGAAAAAGAAGGGAGGAGGAGACAGACAGAAAGAGAGAGAGAAAAGTGAGGAGGGAAAAGATGTGCTCAACGAAAGAGAAAGGGAGAGAAAGAGAGAGAACATGGAAGAAGAGAGAGAGAGGAGAGAAAGAGAAGAAAACAAACTAAGAGAGAGGGTGAATAGAGAGAGAGAAAGGGAGAAGAGTGGTAAAGAGAGAAGATGGGAGGGAGAGGAAAGAGAGAAGGGAGGAACAGATGGAACAAAAGAGATAGAAAAGAAAAGAAGAGAGACAGCACATGCTGCTTCTCTCGATGTGGAGGAGCAGTGGCTCTACTCCGAGCTCCTCCCGCGCGGCTACACTAACGAACAGCGGATTTTTGTACCAGAATGACGACACAACACTGCCAAAACAGGAGTTGGCGTCTTGAAAATAAGAGATTAAAGTTTACTCAGACATGTAAGAATCACCCCAAATACAACTTCAGGTGAGCAAATGTTGAGGGGAAACAAATATAACTCTTTGAAATGTCCATTTTACAGAACAGGTCTGTTTAAGGAGTGTTGACGAACGATCCGCCAATGGAAAAATACGCTTTTTCTTTCTTCTATGGTAACGTTTCTCAATGGAGATGAAATATATTTAATAATAATAATAATAATACTACTACTAATAATAATAATGCATCAGTTTTATACAGCGCTTTTCAGGACACTCAAAGACGCTTTACAGAGCATTATTCACTTACTCCAGACCTGGTGGTGGTAAACTACTATTGTAGCCACAGCTGCCCTGGGGCAGACTGACAGAAGTGAGGCTCCAATCTGCCCCATCGGCCCCTCCGACCACCACCACCGACACTCACACACACTCCACTTTCATACTAGACAATGTGGGTGATGTGTCTTGCCTAAGGACACTACGACAGTTTTTACCACTGGCGCCCCCCTGTGGCACCTGGAATTCCCAGTGTCTCCATCCAGGTACTGACCAGGTCCTGCTGAGCCTCTGAGATCTGACGGGATCAGACTTTGACGAGCAGGTATGGCCATAGAAGTGGTTAATTAATTAACATGCTAATTACGATTAATTACAAGGGAAATAATGCATTAAAAATATTTAAGTCAAGTCTCACCCCATAATATTTATCTCCATGGAGACAAAAAGATGAAGAAACCAGGCCAAGTTATCGCTCAGACATCACAAGCTCACGTAAGCAAGTATCCGGAGGTGACTTTGAAATCCCATTAGCCTCATTATTCGCTATAGCCACAAAAACGTGAGGTGAAGTGTTCTGGAGCCATGATCGACAGCCACAATAACCCAACACGGCGCTGGACTTTAAAACAGAGCGGACGTTTGTGCTCGGATCTCGCCGTTTCCCCTTTCTCCAGACACGGCTGGACATCGCGGTGCCCGGCGCTGCCAGTAGGGGGCGAGAGGGGCTCCTGCGCTCGTCGCGTCATAACCTGCGTCTGACTCACTGGGGCCGTTAGTCCAACCCGGAAACTCAAATGTCCTGGTTCATCCTAAAGAGGCCGTTACAGAGACACTCGGACCCAAAAAGTCGGATTTTTAACAAATGTGCCACAAATAAAATGCCGAAATAAAGCCAAGGAGAGGGAGAGAAAAAAGAGAGACGATGGGAGGGAGAGAAAAGAGACAGAAGATGGGAGGGAGAGAAAAGAGAGCGAGATGATGGGAGGGAGAGAAAAGAGAGAGACGATGGGAGGGAGAGAAAAGAGTGAACGAAAAGAGAGGGAGAGAAAAGAGACAGAAGATGGGAGGGAGAGAAAAGAGAGAGAAGATAGGAGGGAGAGAAAAGAGAGAAGATGGGAGGGAGAGAAAAGAGAGAGAGATGATGGGAGGGAGAGAAAAGAGAGAGACGATGGGAGGGAGAGAAAAGAGAGAACGAAAAGAGAGGGAGAGAAAAGAGACAGAAGGTGGGAGGGAGAGAAAAGAGAGAGAAGATGGGAGGGAGAGAAAAGAGAGAGAGATGATGGGAGGGAGAGAAAAGAGTGAGCAAAAAGAGAGGGAAAGAAAAGAGAGAGAAGGTGGGAGGGAGAGAAAAGAGAGAAGATGGGAGGGAGAGAAAAGAGAGAGACGATGGGAGGGAGAGAAAAGAGAGCCAAAAAGAGAGGGAGAGAAAAGAGACAGAAGATGGGAGGGAGAGAAAAGAGAGAGACAATGGGAAGGAGAGAAAAGAGCCAAAAAGAGAGGGAGAGAAAAGAGACAGAAGATGGGAGGGAGAGAAAAGAGAGAGACGATGGGAGGGAGAGAAAAGAGAGAGACGATGGGAGGGAGAGAAAAGAGAGAGAGACGATGGGAGGGAGAGAAAAGAGAAAGAGAAAAGAGAGGGAGAGAAAAGAGAGACGATGGGAGGGAGAGAAAAGAGAGAGACGATGGGAGGGAGAGAAAAGAGAGAGAAGATGGGAGGGAGAGAAAAGAGAGAGACGCTGGGAGGGAGAGAAAAGAGAGAGAAGATGGGAGGGAGAGAAAAGAGAGAGACGATGGGAGGGAGAGAAAAGAGAGAGAAGATGGGAGGGAGAGAAAAGAGAGAGACGATGGGAGGGAGAGAAAAGAGAGAGACGATGGGAGGGAGAGAAAAGAGAGAGAGACGATGGGAGGGAGAGAAAAGAGAAAGAGAAAAGAGAGGGAGAGAAAAGAGAGACAATGGGAGGGAGAGAAAAGAGAGAGAAGATGGGAGGGAGAGAAAAGAGAGAGACGATGGGAGGGAGAGAAAAGAGAGAGAAGATGGGAGGGAGAGAAAAGAGAGAGACGATGGGAGGGAGAGAAAAGAGAGAGAAGATGGGAGGGAGAGAAAAGAGAGAGAAATATGGCAAAAATAAGATGCCAAAATAAAGCCCAGAAGAGCCACTTTATTTTTATTTTTATTTAAAACACATTTACACAGTTAATGATTTAAGTGTTTAGGGACTTTTTAACAACAAACTTAATTTAAATTATTTCGTCGATTTAACTTTCGATTTCGATTTCACGTTTGGTCGACTGTTGCACTAAAGGCCCCGTGAACAGTCCTGATAAATGACCAGAGCTCTGAGTCCGACCTGAATACACTGACCTGACACACACACACACACGCACACACACACACTTATACACACACACGTAAACACACACTGATACACACACATTTACACATAAACACACACACACACACACACACTTATACACACACACATTTACACATAAACACACACACACACACACACACACACTTATACACACACACGCACACACACACACTTATACACACACACGTAAACACACACTGATACACACACATTTACACATAAACACACACACACTCTCCTCCCTCCTGTGTGACATGTGTGTGTGTTTTGCTCTGAGCCCAGCAGGGGGCAGAGTCCTCAGGCTGTGGACATGTCACAGACAGACAGAGAGAGAGAGAAAGAGAAACAGAGAGAGAAAGAAAGAGGGAAGAAAGTTATAAAACACAGAGAGAGAAAGAGATAAAGAGAGAGACAAAAAGAGAGAGAGAAAGAGAAGAGCAAGAGAGAGAAAGAGAGAGAGAGAAAGAGAAGAGCGAGAGAGAGAAAGAGAGAGAGAAAGAGACAAGTGAGTTATAAAAGAGAGAGAGGGGCTATAAATAAGAGAGCGAGAAGGGAGTTATAAAGAGAGAGAGAGAAAGAAAGAGAAAAAGAGAGAGAAGGGAGACAGTGAAAGAGAGAAAGAGAGAAGGGAGTTATAAAGAAAGAGAGTGAAAGAAAGCGAGAAAGAGAGAAGGGAGTTATAAAGTAAAGAGAGAGAGAGAGAGATGTAGGGAGAGTTTTTAAGAAAAAGAAAAGAGAGACTGGAGAGAAGGGGTGAGACAAAGAGAGAGATGGAAAATTGAGTGATAGAAGGAGAGAGGGAAACGAGAGGGAGAGATGGGGATTGAATAAAAAGGAAGTATAGCGAGAGAGCGAGAGAGAGAAAGATGAGGAAAGAGAGAGAGAAAGGTGAGGAAAGAGAAAGAGAGAGAAAGATGAGGAAAGAGAAAGAGAGAGAGAGAAAGAGGAGGAAAGAGAAAGAGAGAAAGATAGAGAGAAAGAGGAGTAAAGAGAAAGGGAGAGAAAAAGGAGGAGAGGGAGAGAAAGAGGAGGAAAGAGAAAGAGGAGGAAAGAGAGAGGAGGAAAGAGAGAGAGAAAGAAGAGGAAAGAGAAAGAGAGAGAGAAAGAGGTGGAAAGAGAGAGAGAAAGAGGAGGAAAGAGAAAGAGAGAGAGAGAAAGAGAGAGAGAAGGAGGTGGAAAGAGAAAGAGAGAAAGAGGAGGAAAGAGAAAGAGAGTGAGAGAAAGAGGAGGAAAAAAAGACAGAGAGAAAGGGAGAGAAAGAGGAGGAACGAGAAAGAGAGAAAGAGGAGGAAAGAGAGAAAGAGGAGGAAAGAGAAAGAGAGAGACAGAGGAAGAGAGAGAGAGAGAGAGAGAGAGAGAGAGAGAGAGAGAGAGAGAGAGAGAGAGAGAGAGAGAGAGTTAATGACACGAGCATCAGGAGCCAATGAGGCGAGACCTGAGGGCAGAACTGTGGAGATACGCAATTATACTGAAATGTACAGGACTGACACTTTACTGCCAGTCACAGGAGAGAAGAGAGGGAGAGAGGAGAGAGGGAGAGAGAGAGGAGAGAAAGAGGAGGGAGAGAGTGACAGAGGGGAGTGAAAGTGGGGACAGAGAGATATTTGCAATTATTGAAATGTACAGAACTGACGCTTTACTGCCGCTCACAGGAGAGAAGAGAGGGATGGACAGAAAGAGGGGGAGAGAGGGAGGAGGGGGTGAAAGGATGGGAGGAGAAGGGGGCAGAGGGGGGAGAAAGGGAGGGCAAGAAAGAAGAGGAGAGAGAGAGGCAGAGAAAGAAAGCGAGAGAGAGAGAGGGAGAAAGGGATGGAAGGACAAAGGGAGAGGAGAGGGAGGGAGGAGAGAGGAATAGAGAGGGAGGAAAGAGTAGAAGAGAGAGAGGAGAGAGACAGAGGGGGGAGAGAAGAGACGGAGGGAGAGGGAGGCAAAAAAAGTGAGAGACAGAGGGGAGAAAGGGAGAGGAGAGAGAGAGATAGGGAGAGAGAAGGGGAGGGAGGGGAAACAGAAAGAGGGAGAGAGGAGAGGGAGGACAGAGGGAAGTCAAAGAGGGAGGGAGAAAAGAGAGAGAGCTAGAGGGGAGGGAGAGAGGGAGAGTGAAAGAGAGGAAATGAGGATAGAGAGAGTGAGGAAGGAGAGAGAGGGAAATGGACGAGAAAAATGTGCAGGACTGAAATTTTACTGCCGATCACAGGAGAGAGGAAAGAGGGAGAGAGAGAAGAGGGGAATGGGGAGAGTGAGGAAGAAAAGAGAGAAGGTGTGGGAAAAGACAGAGAGAAAGAGAGAGAGGGAGGAAGGAGGAGAGAAAGAGGGAAACAGGCGTGAAAGATGAGGGAGAGGACAGAAATGAGGAAAAGGGAGAGAGGTGAAAGAGGGAAGGAGGAATGACCCAAAGAGAGGGATGAGGAGAGGAAGGAAGAGAAGGGGGTGAGGGACGGGGAGGGAGAGGACAGAGGTGTGACAGAAAGAGAGGGATGAGAGGAGGAAGAGAGCAGACGTATCTATATTTGATCAGCCCATGTAAAATGCAGTGTGGCTAATAGTCCATTTGTCTGTGTTAGAGGAAAAGGAAATTTCATGGAGCTATAAATACAAACGAGTGCAGCCGACGGAGAGCAGACGGAGGGATGGAGTGAGGAAGAGAGAGGAAGAGAGAGGGAGAGAGAGAAGGAAGAGACAAGAGAGGAATTGGACAGGGAAAGAGAAGGAAAATAGAGAGGAGGGAAAAGGAGAGAGACGAGAGAGAGAAGAGACAGGAGAAAAAGAGAGGAGAGTGAGAGAGATGAGCAAAAGGAGAGGAAGAGAGAAGAAAGGGAGAGGGAGAGAAGAGAGAGAAGGGAGACAGAGGAGAGATAGAGGAGAGAGACGAAAGAGAGAGAGAAAAGAGGGGAATGGGAGAAGAAAAAGAAAGGAGCAAGAGAGATAGGGGAGAGAAGAGGGGAGAAGGGAGAGAAAGAGTGGAGAGGGGAGAGAGAGGGAAAGAGAAGAGAGAGAGAGGGGAAGAGAGAGGAGAGAGTAGAAGAAAAGAAAGGGAGAGGAGTTGAAGAGAGAGGGGAGGAGAGACAGGAGAGGGGAGATAGAGAGGAGAGAAGAGAGAGAAGGGGAGAAAAGAAAGGGAGGCAGAGAAGAGAGACGAGATTAGAGAGCGGAGAGGGAGAGAGAACAGACTGAGGAGAGATAGAAAAGAGGAGAAATGAGCGAGAGAGACAGGAGAGAAGAGGGGAAAGAGGAGAAATAGAGGGGAGAGAGAAAGAGGGAAGGAGACAGAGGAGAGAGAGGGCAGAAGAGGACAAGAAGAGAGAGGAAAGAGAAGAGGAGAAAGGGAGAGAAGAGAGACAGGTAGAAAAGAGAGAGGAGATTAGAGAGAGGAGAGACATAGGAGAAAGAGAGAGAGAGAGGAAAGACAGAGGAGAGAAAAGGAGAGAGAGGTGAGAGTGAGGAGAGAGGTCAGGTAAGGTCACTTTATTCGCGCCCGTAGGAACATTTGTTTTGCGGTTTAAGAGGCTCGTCCCGCGTTTCACATTTTATTCGTTCGCATTATGGACAAATAAAGACATTTATGGAGGAGAGAAAGAAGGAAGGAGAATGAGAGAGAGAAATAACGAGGAAGAAGAGAGAGGGCGCAACAGATGAGAAATATCTGACGACACAGGAAGAGGACGGAACCGAGTCCGGTGAAGATTTAAAGGAATTTGAAGATTATTTCCATGTATTTGTACAAAAAGTGCACAGTTTTAAGGACAGTTTCAAGGATCTACGTTTTCGTCTTTGTTTCCTCCTCACAAACATCGTCGGAGCGGTGCTGGAGTTCTTTCCGGCAACTGAAAACGCAATCGGAAAACTCCAAGGACCTGCTCGACTCAAGCTAAACTCACAAAGGGAACACACACACATGACCTCGGGGAACATGCGTTTTTTTTTTTTCTCCCCTTCCCCGTGTTATGATAAAGTGTAATTGCACATCCGCTCCAGTAGTTGGCAGCGGCGCTCTCGTTATCAGAGTGTGTGCAGCGAGTATTAGCGCTGCAGTGTCGGGTTTTTTCAGGGATCTAACAGGAGATGTGAAGTGCAGAGAACGAAGTGTATGTAAAAAACATACATCACTGTGACTACGGCGGGAAACGAGGAAAGAGCGCTGCGTTTACCGTGTCTAAAAATGTTTGTGGGCCACAGCGTGAAGCCAAATAAATCACGGTGATACTTAAAGACATTAAAGCCCAATCTCGCCGATAACCCGCTTGAGTTTTTTCAGCGAAAACGTGCGGAATATCTCCAACAATCCTCCCGCTTTGTGAATGCGGCTTCAGTAAGATCACTCCCCTCCATCATCCTGACTGACACCCCAAGAACAGATTCTGTCCATGAAGAATTTATTCACAACTTTCAAGGTAAAAAAGACGAAAACTCAAGTTTAAATGGTCGACATTTTATTGGTGAAAATCTATAGCATTTAAACTACACAAATCTCTCTGTCTATGCTAATATCGACATCACAAAATCGATTTTTAATTTTAATTCTCAAATCAGTCTGAGTGAAGTTGTTTCTGTTTTCTTCAGGACCAGAACGTTAGTTTTGCTCAGTCGTTTCACTGATTCTCGTCGTCGTTTCCTTTAAGTTTTCGTCTTTCTTCCCTTGATCGTTGTGGATAAATTCTTCTTGGACAGAATCTGTTCTTTGTCGACCTTGTTGGGTGAAGATTTGGTGTTGGGGCAGATTTATGAAGCTGCTCTTAAATAACACTTTTCCACAGGTATTTTGCCAGAGAAAAGCACTGACCGGAGTCTACTGAGTGGTGGGCTACACATTTTCTTAACAAAAGCAATGGTCCTGCTCATAACTAATTCATATTTTTATTTGCAATGTAATAATGTAAGAATTATCATGAAATTTTTTTATAATTTAATAATCAAAAGGTGGAACAGCGTGTTCTGAGCATTGGAGATGTTGTCAGACTAATAATAAAGAGTTACTCAAACATGTGAATGAAACAAAACACAACTCCAGGTCTGTTTTGGAGGAGGGAACATTATAACACGACTTAAAGCATGAGTCCATTTTGCAGTATGCAGGACCTTTAAAGTTCCTCTTGCAGCTTAAAGTTCTTCCTACAAATCAATTACAGTCACGATTATTCCAAAATTACAGAAGCGTCTCCAACAATGAGAGTTTTAATGAGACGATTACGAGCGGTGACATTTGCGTGAACATAAATCACTGGTGTTTTCAGTGTTTTCTTTGGCTCCGCCGGTCTCGTATGTGCCTCTTCAGATGCGAGCGCCTCGCTCCACAGACCTCCTCTCTGCTCTCCTCTGATAAGCCTCTCATTTAACGCACCGAAAAATCAATTCAGCGACGCCGCGGAAACTCACTCGACAAGGAAAACGTGTGTGTAATTACAGCTTAATAACAGGAGTGCAGGGACACGAGGTGATCAGGGGTTTGAATGTGTTTGTGAGAGAGTTGAAGGACGCTGTGCACAAGTGTGAGGCGGCTTTCAGCGAGAGATAAAGCGGCCATGACACCTCTGCACTGACTTTAACTTTATTCATCTCCTGCTTGTCTCCAGGGAGACATTTCTGCTTTGCATTGATTATTCTACAGTATGGAAATAAACTTAATCACAGTGGAGACAGGTTAATGCTCAGATCTCTGGAGAGAAAGGTTTAATTCGCAGAACCTTGCATGTTCTCCCTGTGTCTGGGTGCGTTTCTTCTGGTTTCCCCCATTAACCCCAAAACGCACAGTAGGTACAGTCCTCCAGCTAAGGCAGTGCTGACCAAGACTGGCAAGAAGGTCCCACCATGTGCCGTCCACTGCCCCTGAGAAGATGCCACAGCGGGATTGAAGAATGGGTCAAATCCAAAGGACAAATTTCTCTATGGGGACAATAAAAGACCTTTCTCTCTTAGAATGAACTTTTTTAAGGCATTTTTGAGCTATAAAACAACTCTATTTGAACAAATTCAAGGGAGAGGTTTAATGTCCAGAGGTCTGACTTAGGTGGTGTCCACACAACAACGTTTTTTGGTCGAAACTGCAAAGTTTTTATTCGTTTTGGCTTTTCGTAGAGTGACCAGACGTCCCTATTTACCCGGGACAGTCCCAGTTTTAAGCCCTGTGTCCCCTGTCCCAGTAGATTTATCCAAAACCCAGTGATTTGACCCAATTTTATACAAGAAATGTCCCAGTTATCCCTATTTTTTACTGATTTGATCTAAACAAGGACTAAACTAAGACAAAACCAGGACTACAACAGGTCTAAACCAGAACAAAAACAGGACTGTCACAATTTTTGACTAATCTGATCCCCGCCAACAGTAAAGAGGAGCATAAATTGTCATTTGTTTCGCCAAAATACAGAAATCCATGTTTGTAAATGACCATAAAGCAAAAAAAAAATGCAGCATCAGAAGCCCCTTGAGTAAGGGACATGTATATATGTCATGACTGACATATATACATGTCAGTCATGACATGTATATATGTCATGACTGACATATATACATGTCAGTCATGACATGTATATATGTCATGACTGACATTATAATGCACAACGTTTCATGCTTTTTTCACAACTTTATTTATACCAAAATGGGTTCCAGAGTGTAGAAATCTGAGAACGCCGGCGTAGCCTTATCGTGTGGTCAAGCAAACCACATCCATCCATCCATCTTCTCCCGCTTAATCCGGCTGGGTCGCGGGGGCAGTTTTGCTGCCCAATACTCATAGCACCTGACCCCCCCATGAACCCCTCTGCAGGTGGTGAACCCACAGGAGGGAAAGCAAACCACAGCTTTTGGAAAATGATGGCGTCGCGACCCCGTCATCGCCACATGACCAGAAGAGAACCCTGTGCAACAACCATAACAACAACCATACAACAACCGCTAACAACCATAACAACAACCATACAACAACCACTAACAAACATAACAACAACCATACAACAATCAGTAACAACCATACAACAACCGCTAACAACCGTAACAACCATAACAACAACCGCTAACAACCATAACAACAACCATAACAACAACTATACAACAACCGTTAACAACCATACAACAACCATACAACAACCGCTAACAACCATAACAACAACCATACAACAACCGCTAACAACCATAACAACAACCATACAACCACTAACAACCATAACAACAACCATACAACAACCGCTAACAACCATAACAACAACCATACAACCGCTAACAACCATAACAACAACCGCTAACAACCATAACAACAACCATACAACCGCTAACAACCATAACAACAACCATACAACAACCGCTAACAACCATAACAACAACCATACAACCGCTAACAACCATACAACAACCGCTAACAACCATAACAACAACCATACAACAACCGCTAACAACCATAACAACAACCATACAACAACCGCTAACAACCATAACAACAACCATACAACAACCGCTAACAACAATAACAACCGTTAACAACCATAACAACAACCATACAACAATCAGTAACAACCATAACAACTATACAACAACCGCTAACAACCATAACAACAACCATACAACAATCAGTAACAACCATAACAACCATAACAACAACCGCTAACAACCATAACAACAACCATACAACCGCTAACAACCATAACAACAACCATACAACAACCGCTAACAACCATAACAACAACCATACAACCGCTAACAACCATACAACAACCGCTAACAACCATAACAACCATATAACAATCAGTAACAACCATAACAACTATACAACAACCGCTAACAACAACCGTTAACAACCATAACAATAACCATACAACAACCGCTAAAAACCATAACAACAAACATGGTGGACAACCGAGCTGAGTTTGTGCTGCAGACGCTTCTCAGTTTATTTGCACTGATGCATCAAAATCTCTTAATCTGCTGTAGTGCAACAGCAGAAATGCACACACAGTTACACACATTGGACGTCAGATTCTTTTAAACCCACGACCGTGTAAAAGTAGAAGGGCCACCAGGAGACTGACTGTGTCCTGTTGACAGCGTCACATGTGGCATATGTACTGCATCGTCTTCACTCAGTGCTCTGTTGTCGTCTGGACGGGATGATTTATTGAGTGTGTGGTCGCAAATTTTTTTTCAACCCACAAAAAATAAAATAAATCCAGGAGTGTTGTCGAGTGGACGTGGCCTTAGTCTCAAAGCGCTTTTACACCACATACTCTGTTAGACAAACTTTACTGATCCACAGGGGAAATGACTTGGGCAGCAGCTCATACATCACAATAGATAAATATAAATGGTAATAATACATTGAAAATGAGCAGCAAAAATAACAAGAGACTGGTCTCAAATAAAGTACAAATAAAAATAAAATATATAGAAATGCAGTAATACAAATGACTCTCAATTATACAACAGGTTATGAGGAGGACCTATGGGGATAACACTCATTTCAGGTAGATTCAAAATAAACACGAATTTTGTGTTGATACTGAACCAAAAGTACTACGTGTTCATATTGTTAAAGCTGCACTATGCAACATTCTGGTTGGGGGTCCGTCACCTGTTTGTTTCTATGGAGACGTCATTGCTTTGCCTGGAATGTTCCACAGTGTGACATTAAACAGCTCTACTTTTACATTTATTCAACATTACAGCACATTTATTGGTCTGGGTTGGTCTCCATGAAGATGTTTATTATTATTATTTTCTGTGTTAATTTTGTAGATTACAATATTTTGCTAAGTTTTTGTCAGTGGTTTATTTCTACCAAATCAAACAAAACTCTAAACAAACTGTACAAAAATACAATTTCGTACCAGAGAATGTAATTTTATGTCCTTTGTTGCAGTGTTTTTGCACCAATTTCAGATCCAACAAGAACATTTCCATAAATACTGGTGTAATGGTGCTTTTGCGGAGCTTAATATCTGTCAAGAAATGTCCAACTTTATCCCAATTAAGGAATTTATGGGAAAATTATGACATTATTTATTGTAACAACACCTTAAATAAGCACAATAAAGCACGCAGAAGTGAAAGATTATGATATACAGTATGATTTAAGTTAAGTTTCGCCGATTATAGAAGTATATTCTGACTGTCAGTGGGGTCGCCTCTCCACAGATCTGACCTGTAACTTGGTCTGGTTTGGTCTCCATGAAGATAAAAAGGTTTAACACCAAACTGTGAAACATTCCAGACAAAAAAACCAAAATATCTCCATGGAGAAAAGCGTTTGATGGACCCTCCACCTGAAAAGTCACATAAACGTCACATTAAACCTCTTCAGCATTTTCTCTACTGTCCTTTTTTTTCATCTTTTTTGTTTTTTTCACTGCTCAGTTCTTTGTCTCCCCTCCCGTTTCACGTTTAATCTCTCGACCGCCGCTTCGACCGTCCGCAGTGAAACATATTATCGTCCGAACTGCATTGACTTTCATATGGAGCGCTCTCTCTCATTTGGCCCATTGTTATCACCAGCCTCTCCCATTACGCACACTTTACACCAGGCCTGCAGCAAGAAACCATTTCACAAAATCATTTCACTCCACAGCCCTGTAATCTAAAAGTGAAATCAGAGTTTGGGTCAAAGTTTTCAGACGGAGGTGGTTTGGACTTGGCGATAATTGGGAGAAAAACAGGAGAGAAGTGGAGGTGAGTTTTCGGCGTTTAATTAGAGGCGCTGTTGTTGATTTTCACCGTTTTAACATGTGAAAAAAGGAGCTAGCTCGTTTGAAAGTTGTATTGTGTCACTGGAATGTTTCGCAGTATGGCATTAAACCTTCCTATCTTCAGGGAGACCAAACCAGACCACGTTACGGGTTAGATCTGTGGAGAGGCAACGCCGCTCACAGTCAGAATGCCTGTTTTTCTAGGTATTTTTGAGCTCTAAAACCACCTGTAATTGAATAAAAATACGGCAGAGCTGAGTAATGTCATACTGTGGAACACTGGCATATCCATAGAAACAAGTGACAGACCATTCAGTCGAAAAGTTACACAATGCACCTTTAAACGGTTTGCAGTGGTCCAAAGTTATTCCTCACTCAATTCACTCAAAGCATTTAGAGCAGAGGTGCCCACACTTTTTCAGCAGCCAAGCTACTTATAAAATGACCAAGTCAAATGATCTGCCTACTTCAAAAATGCAAATCATTTATTTATTTAGAAATATATTGAGAATCAGTCGTGGTGGAACGGTGCTTGGACTTAATGACTCCATGTGGGAAAAGGCTGACTCACAGAGATAAGTTTTTATAGATCTATCTCCATTTTATCTGATAAATGTTAATTTAAGCTTAAAATGAGCCAAGCAGACTGTACTGCACTGAAACACTCTGTGCCCCTTTTTTGGTCCCTCAGAATCCCTGAGGGACCAAAATCCAAGAATAAGAATTTCCACTTTAAGAGAACTTCCACTGGCACTTTACAGAAAACTGTGAAGAAAGTGAAGAAAGTGGGTAAACCTGTTTTTCAAGTTCTACTGGATTTGCAGTGGTACTTGGCCTCTGCACATTTACCAAACGCACATCGTACAGATGCTTTTGTGCACTTTTATGAGGCAAACTTCAACCACATGTCACGGTAGACCTGCTTTGTGCCAACACTGTAACATAAATTTAGATTAGTTTTTGTTTTGCGTTTCGTCTTGCTCTTCACATCAGCGCATTGAGCAGGGAGTGTGTGCTGTTCGTGGGGAGGAGCGAGAGCGTAAAAAGGCGAGAACAGTGCGCTGATGTGAGGCAGATGGACCAGGTGGATGCTTTACAAAGTTGCACCAGCCCTGTGATACATGCTGGTACGCGAGTGGACACTGTTGTGGATAAGCTGCGTACACTGGCAGTCTGTGTGGTGACGTATGTGCTGTGTCCGCAGGCTCCAGAGCACCGGCTGCAGAGACGCCCCGCGCCCCCGCACACCTGTACAAGTTTATTACGGACAGCAGCAGCTGTAATGAAATATGATCACACTCACCGAGTGTCAGAGCTCAAGTCCAAGACAAGACCCAGTTCAAGACAACACCAAGACTGTAAACAAAACGGTCTTGAGGCCAAGAGCGATCTCGAGTACGACGACACTACAAGGTACTCACACTATCTTAGCAGTCGACGTTTTGGGCACCCCTGATTTAGAGTGCCCTAATTATTGATGCAGATGAGTTTAAAAGCACTTTTCACAAACCAAAGTGGAGTCTTGCTCATGGTAAAGATGACAACTAGCATGCTAAGCACACGCTCCCTGATTATCTGACTTATTTTGACTGGTATATTGTGCTCAAGATACATTTTTAAAGATTTCACCAGACTTTTTTGGTTCATTTGTGGCTAGTGTATAGATATTATTGTGGAGCTTTTCATCCTTTGCAAAGGCTGAGCAAGGACGCCTCCAGTTCATTGTCCACATTTCTCTGTACTTCACTATTGCAGAATATGTGCTTCTTAAACATAATCAGTTGCCTTGGTTAACTCGTCTCACAGAAGCGGTGCGTTGTGCTCTTTTCATTTGATGTCTTTATGCCTGTCCTTCTTAGCTCCTATTTAAACCTCCTCTTGTAGAAGAATAGTCGAGCTTGAATAGCCAATACTAACGCAAAGTGTTCAAGTTCACAGGGTCCTGGACTGATGGTAAATAAACTTCTCCTGCCTCAGACGTCCAGAGTCTCTTTGGTCAACTCTAGGAACTCCTTGGAGATAAATAGACAGCACTGGGGAACATAAGGTTTGCTGAGCTGTTCAGCTGTTTTTAACTAATTTTTGGATGCGGAATCCAAAACAGATCTCAGTTTTTCTCTATCACGTCAAGTTTTTTAACTATAGGATCTCCGTTCTCTTAAAGCGATGAAAAATACTGTATTTAACAGATATGTGCTTGTGTTATAAAACTATTCAAATACTGACCTACAATGAAATATGAAAGAAACTGGCACGACGGCAATGTTTATTTAACACGGTTATGTTTTTACAAAGGATATGACTACTGTAATTGTACTGTAATATTCAATTCAATTCAATTTATTTTTGTAGCGCCCAAAATCGCAACAGTTGCCTCTAAGGGCGTTCCAAGATATGGATGAGTAAAACATACACACAGACATATCAAAACAGGAATAAACAACATTCATGTAAAGCAGCAAATGAAACATGGTCCAGTCATCCCCTGTCCTTAGACCCTCCTTCTCAGCAAGGAAAAACTCCAAAAAACCCAGGGTCCTGGGAAAAAGAAGAAACCTCGGGGAGAACTACAGTGAAGGAGAGATCCACTCCCATGGACGGACAGGCTATAGATGTCCAGGCCCGTTGGCCAGTTCAGTATGGCCAGTAATAGTACTGACACACACCGCACTGTCTCAGTCGTGATGCCTCGTAGCTGTAGATGAGTCCAATCTTAATGAGCTGGAAGTCTTACTACAGCGAATTTGCTTCTTGTAGAGAAAAAAGTTGACGTGCTAGAAAAAAAACTGACTGCAATTTTGGAATCAGCCAATTTTACTTTTAATCCACATAAAAATCTAATTCAACAATTTTTTTTTTTCAATTTGTTCCCAGTGTAGATAGAAACTTCACGCACCACATCACACACTAACACAGTTAAAAGATGAATAAAAGGGAATAAATAGTCATTAAAAGTTTGTGCACGACATGCAAAGTCTCACTCATTAGTGTCTGGAAATGTTATAAAACAACTTCATAAGCAGCTTTACACTTCCCTCTGTTGATTTCCCACTGCACAGGCCAAAGCCCAAAAGACTCGATCGGCGAGTGAATTATATTTTTTAAAAATGTGAAAAAAAAAAATTCCCAAACCATTTTCTTTAAACAACTTTCAGCTTCTCCTCTTCTTCACCGTCCATACTCGATCTTCACTTGTTGCTTCTGACCACCGCTGGGGTCGACCGTTGAGTCTTTTGGGCTTTGGCCTGTGCAGTGGGAAATTGAATCGGTAAAGGTTAAGGCTACTTATAAAGTTGTTTTATAGCGTTTCCAGACACTAATGAGTGAACCAGGCAGAGCGTTTTGTTTGTTAGACTCGTGGCTGTTGTCAGATGGGTTAAAGTGGTGTTAAGCTTCTTCAGTGTGAAGCAAATCGTCGTTTTACGTGGAAGTTCAGAACTTGCCCCCATCACTACACTAGTTTGTTGCCTTGACAGACTCACTGTCACAGTGAGATCTCCACCGAGGAAACACTGATCTGTGCCGTTTTTTGGCTTCTGACAGAATTCCACCTCCTCTAGAAACAGACTTTAGCTTCAAACGTGCCGGAGTTCAACTTTAACACTATTATGTTTTTACAAAGGATATGGCTACTGTAATTGTACAGTAATAATATTGACACACACTTCTCACCGCACTGTCTCTGTCACTGATGATGAGTCCAATCATAATCAGGCTTAAGTCTTACCACAGCGAATCAGTGGAATTTTGCTTAACTGGAGGTTAACCTGTGGAGAAAAACTTGACGTGCTAGAAAAAAACTGACTGCAATTTTGGAATCAGCCAATTTTAGTTTTAATCACCAAAAAAATACAAAATCTAACTCAACAGATGTTTGTCTTTTTTTCTTCAAATTGTTCCCCAGTGTAGATGGATATTGATGCTCACATTCCATCACACACTAAAAGATGAATAAAAAGGCATGAAATAGTCATTAAAAGTTTGTGCATGACATGCAAAGTCTGTGGGCATAAAGTGCTGGTTCTGCAGGGTGACGGGTGGAGGTCTGACTCCTGTGGATCAGTTTGTTATAATTTGGGCGTTTTAAATCACAATATGCATCTAAAACGAATCAGTTCACTCAGTTCTGCATTAAAATGTCAAAATTCTCCAACAAAGTGCTGCATGATGTCACCCCTCCTATAGATCGCTGCACATCACACTAGCAAGATGATGATTTTTTCATTTGTGTCAAAACGCCTACACGACGTTGACAAATCCTACGGGTATCGCCAATTAAAAAGATAAAACTGGAGAACAGAGCGAGAGAGCAGTGGGAATGTGCTTGTGAGGTGAAAACGGGGGTAGATCGTATCACTTGCCACGTTTACATGAGAACTTTAATAATTTAATTCAGAATAAAAATGAATTCCACTTTAGCAAGTCCACGTAAACACTTAATTCCTAATGAAAATTAATCTTAATTCTGAAGTAAGTGGTGGTTTATTCCCATTTTAAAGATGAATTAATTTCTTCCTGGATCATGTAAACGTTTCTTCTTCTTCAAAATAATCCCGGTGGTTGGTGCTCGTTGTGTCGTCCTTCGATCCGGCTCCTCCAGTCGTCTCTTGGGACTTTCCTCCACGTCTCTTTGGATTTGTGAGCGGGATGTGGGAGTGGGCTGAGGTGTGGCAGCCTCAGACTCAGTTTGTCTACTTCCTCCTTCTCCGACACTCTTCCCTTCTCCTCCTCAGCTCACAGACGTAAAGCGTGAGGAGAGAATTCTCCAGCTGCTGCTTCATTATCATCGGAACGACCGCGGGAAAAGTTCAGATCGTGTTTGTGTCGGCGACGTAACGACAAACCGAGATGACAGAAAAGCCGGGAGCAGCTGAAGTGTGGGTTTTCTTCCCAAAGACGGAAATACGTTTGTGTCGCTGTCCAATCAGAACCTTCCCCACCCCCAGACGCTGAGAGGAATTAAATAAAGATGATTTAACGTGTTTTCAGTGGAAACCTCAATTCAGAATCATTATTTACATGTAAACTTGAAGGAGAATATTTGAATTCCGAATTATTTAAGTCAGAACATTTAAAAACATTATGTAAACATGGCCATTGACGCCTCTACAGGAGAATAAAAATGACTCAAACATGCACGAATCCCTCGAAATACAACTTCAGATGGTAAACAACAAGCGGGATAACTACAATGTGGTTAAAAGCTCTTAAAAGTAGCTTTGGTTACTGAACTGAAAAGGAGAGACAAGCAAATGAGAGCTTGATGAAAACACGTATTAGTTCCTCCTGGCAGAAAGTCAAAGCTCGTGTCACTTGAGCCATTATAACCCAGAGTCGGCTTCAGTCAATGACGAAAGAAAGAGCCTCAAAATGTCACCGCGCCTCGCTGAAACCAACCAGACCTCCACCAAGACCGGCAATTACTTTCCAATCACCAGGTGCAAAAAAACACAGAGCACAAGGCCCGTTTTTAAAGCGCGGAGATGATTGCCATATTATCAAACCTCCAAACCCCAAATTTACGCCGAAAAGCAGATCACGACTGTTTGATGAAGACTGGAACAAGAGCAGCAAAAACTCAAAATAAACAGTCAAACTAAAATCCGCCTCCATCTGCACTGAGACACGAGGCCGAGCTCAGAGTCTCAAACGTGGATCTCGATAACACTTCACATCGCTGCCAGAGGAGCTAAGGGCGCTTTTGGTGTTTTAAAAATAGACCATGACGTCACATCACAAAGCATTATGGGATACGCCCTTAGACAAACAAAAGCTGAAGGCGAAAAAACTCCTAATTTCCAGCTATAACATTTGGTAATAATGAAACGATATCCAAGTCTCACAATACGATCTCGTCACGGTATGAACCTCACGATGTACGATGTTTATTGCGACATCATGGGAAAACTCACAATATTATGATATTCTACATAATAACTAAATAAAGACTGACATGATAAAACGCTTTGACCAGTCATTTGGTACAACATTTATTGTCATTAGGGATATAACGATATCCAAAACTCGCTGTACGATACTTTCACCATATACCAAACCTATACCAGCTTTATAAGAGATAAGACAAGGACAGTGCACCACAATATACAATATAAACACAATGCAACTACTAAAGAAAACATTAAAAAACAATAAAATACCCACCAACAAGAAAAGTACATGTCATTTGTTGAAAGTTGCTGAAAAAAGGTGCGTTTTTAGGAGTGATTTATAAACAGATACACACTCCGCCTCTCTCATTTCTAATGGAAACTGGATAAACATGGAGATAAACGTCTCACGGTACAATATTTATTGCAATATTTTGTGGTGAATGTGCAACTTTTTCCTCTAAAAACGTCTTCACAAGACTTAACCCAAAGAATGAAGACGTAAAAGTGCTTAGAACAGTTATTTCTTCATGTCGTCTGCACTGAAACGGAGCAAAGGATCATGGTCTATGTAGTTCTCTCTGTTTTTGTAGCTATTTCTGCATCAGAACTGTTCATTTAAGCAAAGAGACTTGGGATTCGATATATTGTGATGCTCCACGATATTATTGTGAGACCTTTGACGATACGATATCACCAGATTTCGGTTATTGTTGCACCCCTAGTTATAACAGGCCAAACTTGTTTTTACTTGTACACCATTTCTTGTTGTGTTGCTGTTTTTCAAATTAGGTCACAACCTTCTATAGGCCAATAATATGTAATACAGATGGAAGCAGCTAAAATGAGTATTGTTAAAATGACCATTTCTGCTGCCTTTATTCACAGTTACAACACGAAACCGGAAAACATGCAAAACGTGGGAACATGCGGATGACGACTTCCTTTGGGCTCTGCTGGTGATAGAAACTGTGACAAAATGTGGGAAAACTGGGAAAATGGCCCCTTTTTCTTCATCTGGATGTCACTGTATTCTTTTTTTGTCCTTTTTTCCTTCCAAATTGTCCATTAATTTGCGTATTATAATTTGTCTGGAAAACTCCATCCAAAATATAGACAATTTACACACAGTGAAGGCATTTTTTATGTGTGTGTGAGTGTACGTGTGCGCAATATGTGTAATTTAGACAAGTTTTGACCCTTGTTTACATGTTGGTTGCTATGTTATGGAATGACCTCTATGTATGTCATATCTGTGGCCAAACCAGGAGGTAAAATGATCAACTTCACCAGAATAAAAACAACTAGAAGAGACTGGACTAGGCAAGACTTTTTTGTACAATTTTAAAGGCAAACTGAGCGACTTTTCAGTTGGAAAAAAGCTTGACGGACCCTCCACCAGCAAAGTTACACAGTGCAACTTTAATTATAATCATGTGCATGTTTTGTGCAGTCCAAACTTCCAACTTTTAACCTTTTAACAGCTTCGAACAACCACCATTATTGTAGTGTGATTCTTTTGGCAGTTCAGCAGACGACGCAAACTTACGGCATTTAAACCCCGACGAGATGGAGTTTGTCCCTATATTTACCCATAATCCTCGGGCCGCGTGTGGATGGGATTATTATGGGACGCGTGGACATAGTGCTGATGCTGGCGTTCGCGCGGAGCAGTGAAAAATGGCCTGTCTCCGAGGAGCAGAAGATTTAATAAAGCCACAGACTGGAGCTTTCCCCATAAACCACTGTACTAAACGTATTTATAGCAACAGAGAGGACAGCGGCGGTCATTCCTCAACTCTGCGGACCTGCACCGAGAATATACGGATACAGAATGAAGGCAGATTGTAAATTTGAGATAAAACACAATATTTCAAACGCAATTTACACCACTCATTTGACATTAAGCCCGTAAGAGTCATTACTAGTCGACAATAAAAGGGCTTATATTTGCTGATCTCTGTTATAATGTTGTTTCCTCGTCAAAAACAAACCTGGAGTTGTGTATTTCTTTATTTAAAACGAGGACAGTGCACATAAAACATCGATCTCGGACAGAAAAAAAAATGCTCTGTGCCAGATTTAGCTGCAAGATACTTTCCATCTGCAGTCCTCAGGCAGGTACAGAATAACCAACTAAGAAGTGGAGCATGTGCGCTTCAGTTTCACTTCTAGAGGAAATACTCCAAGACCTTCCAGAGGAAACACTTCGAGGGAAAGGACCATTTCATCACCGACCGAAGCACCAGAGCGGAGTAAGAACGAGGCCTTTCCTGTTGCGTTTGTAGTGTCTGTTATACTTTCATACTTTATACAGGGACGTGCACGGGGAAGGGGGTTGCTCTGGCTGCCCTGGCAACTGCCCCTATGGCCTCCTCGACTCAAGTTGCCCTTCCGAGGGGAAAAAAATAATAATAAAAAATAATCTTTTAAAATCGGTTGAAGCATACAGGTTTGCATGGATGAAAATGCCTATGCCCCGATTTGAAAGTAAAAATAAAATAGTCGCCTCATTCACTTACATGAGGGCTCCACGAGTGCGAGTCTGGAGGGGGGGGCTCAGTTCTGTTTACAGAGCTGCACGCGACCAGCACCTGAGCCTCAGCGCCAGATTCGCGCGGCGCTGACTGCTGAAGACGCGCCGCAAAAACGCCGGACGCCCCGGTCGCGTGTCCACACGGACTTTACACGTGAAGAGATTGTCCCGGGTTGTCGCGGTTTGACCATATGCCTTGACGGTGTTGGAAAAGGTGAGACTGAGATGTATAACAAATAATACTTCAAGTTTAATGAAAAATGTGAGTAAATCCAGGTTCAGTTTTTGCCACGTTTAGCCTAAATGATCAGACACCAGCCCGCGATTCCTCCACACAGGACAGGCTGCTCATTTCATGGAGGCAAACTAAGCTACGTGTCTCCTGGTGGTTTCTAATTCTAACATTTCATTTTAGTAATGAATGATGGAAGTAACAACTGCCTCCCAAAAATCCCTGACTTTATATACAGCTACTTTAAAGTGGGTCTTACTAGAGCGGGTCTCTTCTCATCTTTGAGGCTTTAGTTTGGAGCATGAAGGGGCCTTTTCACACTTATGGGAGGCCTGCATCCCAAAGCCAGCTGGCAAATGGTACATGGTGACAGTCGATCACCTCTATAGGGAATCTATGGAGAATTCTGTGCAAAACATGTTTTTCTGCTAACCCAAGAGTGGGATGTCCTTATAGAAACTATAAATGTAACCCAAGCACGCTCTTACGGGTCTTTCTTGCATTGGGCTTGTAAGAAGATTCAGACTCTAACTGCCTGGATGACGATATTATCTGTAAAATAACTCACATTTACATTTATTAGAGTTGTTGTTAAACCATTTCTCAAGCACCTGCCCTCCTTCGTGGTGTCTGGGATATCAACATCTACTGAAAAAGCTCCTGGATTCAGACTCTTAAACCACATGTTCACCTCGCGCCCACAGAACTATGATCAAATCTTTGGTGAACCCAAGATGGCGTCGTGTTGTTTTCAGTAGTCTGTGCTCATCGGTTCGTGGGCCCAAAAATAATTTTCTCTTCCGCATTTACTTCCTTCATCCGAGTGAGGCTAAGGCTCACAAAACTAACTTTTAAGCGGTTTAAAGAATTTAAAAAGTTTATGTTGTGAAAATAGCAAAGAATCCTACAAAATCTGACTTTTTTGAAAGCCCTCGATGCCCTGTCAGAACACGGGCTGTTTGAATTCCCAAAAAAATGTTGTAGGGAGTATTATCTGCTACATAAGAGTGAGATGTACAGTTGTAGGGAGTATTATCTGTTACATAAGAGTGAGATGTACAGTTGTAGGGAGTATTATCTGTTACATAAGAGTGAGTTAATGTTGTAGGGAGTATTATCTGCTACATAAGAGTGAGATGTACAGTTGTAGGGAGTATTATCTGCTACATAAGAGTGAGATGTACAGTTGTAGGGAGTATTATCTGCTACATAAGAGTGAGATGTACAGTTGTAGGGAGTATTATCTGCTACATAAGAGTGAGTTAATGTTGTAGGGAGTATTATCTGTTACATAAGGGTGAGTTAATGTTGTAGGGAGTATTATCTGCTACATAAGGGTGAGTTAATGTTGTAGGGAGTATTATCTGCTACATAAGGGTGAGATGTACAGTTGTAGGGAGTATTATCTGTTACATAAGGGTGAGTTAATGTTGTAGGGAGTATTATCTGTTACATAAGGGTGAGTTAATGTTGTAGGGAGTATTATCTGCTACATAAGGGTGAGTTAATGTTGTAGGGAGTATTATCTGCTACATAAGAGTGAGATGTACAGTTGTAGGGAGTATTATCTGCTACATAAGGGTGAGATGTACAGTTGTAGGGAGTATTATCTGTTACATAAGGGTGAGTTAATGTTGTAGGGAGTATTATCTGTTACATAAGGGTGAGTTAATGTTGTAGGGAGTATTATCTGCTACATAAGGGTGAGTTAATGTTGTAGGGAGTATTATCTGCTACATAAGGGTGAGATGTACAGTTGTAGGGAGTATTATCTGTTACATAAGGGTGAGATGTACAGTTGTAGGGAGTATTATCTGTTACATAAGGGTGAGTTAATGTTGTAGGGAGTATTATCTGCTACATAAGGGTGAGTTAATGTTGTAGGGAGTATTATCTGCTACATAAGAGTGAGATGTACAGTTGTAGGGAGTATTATCTGTTACATAAGAGTGAGATGTACAGTTGTAGGGAGTATTATCTGTTACATAAGGGTGAGTTAATGTTGTAGGGAGTATTATCTGTTACATAAGAGTGAGATGTACAGTCGTAGGGAGTATTATCTGCTACATAAGGGTGAGTTAATGTTGTAGGGAGTATTATCTGTTACATAAGGGTGAGTTGTTGTACAGTTGTAGGGAGTATTATCTGTTTGAAGATTTAAAGAATTTAAAAAAGTTTATGTTTTGAAAATAGCAAAGAATCCTACAAAATCTGACTTTTTTGAAAGCTCTCGATGCCCTGTCAGAACACAGGCTGTTTGAATTCTCAAAAAAATGCGTTGCGTTTCTATAGGAGAATTCTTTCTGGACCAAACTCCCGGGAGCTGCAGTACCTGGAGCGGCCACTAGTCGGTCTCAAGCTGGGGCAGAGGCGGAATAAATTATCAATTTTTTATTATAGATCCATGCTTGCGCCCCCTGGAGGCTGCTGTGATGCTGCAGGACACAGAGGAGAGACACTTTTGGCTCTTCCTCTCCTCAAACTGCCCTGACACGGATCTGCTGACGGATCTGAGACATAAAGACCACTGAAAAGAGAAGTGGAAAAGTTACTGCTGCAAAACTTGACTTTCTCTCGCAGTCAGTGAAGTATTAATCAAGTGTCTCTCTCTTTTTTGAGCTTTGTAGATGTAGACAGACTGATAATAACAAACAAAACACAACTCCAGGTCTGTTTTTTGCTGAAGTAACAGCATTCTAGCATGACTTAAGATTTTGCGTATTCTAGGACCTTTAAAGTATCTTCACCAACATGTTTCTTCTAACCCTGATCTTCCATAATTCCTCCTCGTGACGCAGAATCTCTCGTCTTACCTTGGTACCGGAGCAGAACTGTCCCTGGTCCTGGCCGGGTGCTGTGGAAGCGGATGGAGAGCTGGTTGCTGTGGCTTCGTACGACCAACCCCCTCATGAGGATGGTCTCGTTGGCCAACATGGAGCTGTCCCCGCGTCCCACGTCCTCGAACACGACTTTATCGCCCTCCGACAGATTCACGCTCATCACCTGCACGAGAGAGAGGACCAGAGATCAGCCGCAGGAACACAAAAAACACAACACTGTTTATTTCCACGATAGTTTTCATTGTAGATTCTCACTGAAATACGGTGGCCCAATGTGTCCCAGTCAGAGAAAACAGCTTCAAGTACAGAAACGATGCAAATTCCCAAACTCAAACACAAGTTTAAATGAGGTACAAACAAAGAACGTGGTGCTTCTCCTCCCTCCTCTCCCCTCCTTCCGTAAACCTTCTCCTCCTCTCCTCCTCTTCCCTCATTCCGTAAACCCTCTCCTCCTCTCCTCCTTCCGTAAATCCTCTCCTCGTCCTCTCCTCCTCTTCCCTCATTCTGTAAACCTTCTCCTCCTCCTCCCTCCTTCCGTAAACCCTCTCCTCCTCCTCCCTCCTTCCGTAAACCTTCTCCTCCTCCTCTCCTCTCCTCCTCTTCCCTCATTCCGTAAACCCTCTCCTCCTCCTCCTCTTCCCTCATTCTGTAAACCCTCTCCTCCTCTCCTCCTTCCGTAAACCCTCTCCTCCTCCTCTCCTCTCCCCCTCTTCCCTCATTCTGTAAACCCTCTCCTCCTCTCGTAAACCCTCTCCTCCTCTCGTAAACCCTCTCCTCCTCCTCTCCTCCTCTTCCCTCATTCTGTAAACCCTCTCCTCCTCCTCTCCTCCTCTTCCCTCCTTCCGTAAACCTTCTCCCTCCTTCCTCTCCTCCTCTCCCCTCCTTCTGTAAACCCTCTCCTCCTCCTCTCCTCCTCTTCCCTCATTCTGTAAACCCTCTCCTCCTCTCGTAAACCCTCTCCTCCTCCTCTCCTCCTCCTCCTCTTCCCTCATTCTGTAAACCCTCTCCTCCTCTCGTAAACCCTCTCCTCCTCCTCTTCCCTCCTTTCCTCTTCTCCGTGTTAATGAAGTCACGGCTGTGGCGTTGGCACAATAGAGTAAACAGGGGGCATCAGCATCAGCAGATAATCTCATTAAATCGTTGTGTTTAAACTCCGCCATAAGAAAAACTATAATCCCCTTCATCCCGGCGCCGCACGTGTCTGAGGGGGGAGAGCTGTATGAAGTCTACGGCAGAATGTTGTTTCCTCGTCACAGACACACCTGGAGTCGTGTCTTTTTGTTTCATTCACACGTTTAACGCACAAACTCTGCAGATTTAGACTGAACTTTTCTCTCGGACCTCAATAATCTGGAAAGGAAGGAGAGAAAAGGAAGAGAGGAGAAGAGAAAGGAGGGATGACAGAGAAAAGAGGGATGGAGAGGAGGATTAAGGGAAAGAAAGGAGAAGAAGAAGGAAGAAAAACAGAGATGAGAGAAGGGGAGAGGGAGAGACTAGGAGGATGTAGAGAAAGAGGGAAGGAAGGAAGGAAGGAAGGAAAGAAGGAGAGAGAAGAGGAGTAGAGATAGAGGGGGGAGAAAAGGACGAAAATAAAAGAAAGGGGGATGAGAAAAGAGGGAGAAGGGAAGAAGGAGGAGAAAGAACAGACAGAGGAGATGATAGAAGGAGGATATAGAGAAAGAAGGAAAGGAAGAAAGGAGAGAAGAGGAGCGGAGAGTCAGAGAAAGGAGGGATGAGAGACACTGGGGTGGAGAGATGAAGAGGAGGATGAGAGGAGAGGAAAAGAGATGGAGAGGAGGATGTAAGAGGAGGGAGAGGGAAAGAAAGGATAGAGAAGATAGATAGATGAGATGAGATGAGATGAGAAAAGGAGGAGGATATAGAGAAAGAGGGAAAGAAGGAAGGAAGGACAGAAAAGGAGTAGAGAGGAAGGGAGGAGCGTAGAGGGGAGAAAAGGAAGGGGGAGAGTAAAATAGAGGAGATGAGAGGAGGAGGATATAGAGAAAGAGGGAAGGAAAGAGAGGAGTAAAGAGACAGAGAAAAAGGAGGGATGAGAGACACTGAGGTGGAGAGACGGAGAGGGGGAGGAGAGAGGAGGGGAAAAAGAGACGGAGAGGAGGATGTTAAGAGGAGAGACAAGCAGAACGGACACAGCAATAAGCAAACGTCAGGGCGGATCAGAGCGGTGTGACTGCAAACTGTCACTCAGAGAAAGAGGGGAAAAGGAAGGAGAGAGGGAAGAGAGGAGGAGAGAGGGAATTAAACGGAAAAGATGGAAGGGGGTAGAAAGAAAAAGTAAAGAGGGGAGGAGGGAGGAAAAGAGGAGCAGAGAGGTAAGGCGAGCGAGTGAAGAGATGAGCGCGTCTAATAATTCGTCAGTAACTCGTCCGATCGGAACTTTTATGCAAATTAAGCGAGTTTTGCCCTCGTTTACATTATGGCTGCTAGGCGACAGTTCTGTAATTACCTCCGCGTATGTCACTTCCTGCTGCCTGGTGTCCGAACAGGAAGTCAAATTACTCACCACAACTTTCAAAACAACATAAAACTGGAACGAGAGACGAACAGAACCCCGTTTAGCTTGTAGTATCCGTTATACTCGTGCGTAATCGTGCTTTATGTCGTTTACTACATATTTCTTAAAGGGTCATTATCTTGCAAATGGGTCCCTTGTCCAAAGTAACATGATTAGATAGTGTATTGCAGGGGTGTCAAACTCATTTTGGTCCGGGGGCCGTATGCAAACTACTTTGATCCCAAAAGGGCCGGATCAGAAAACTCAGTTCTCTCTTCAAGTTATTGTATTTTTCTCCGTGTCTCGTAGTGGTGTTTAAGATTATATTCCTCGAGCAACGCCACTTGTTCCAAACACACTGAGCACAGATTTCCCATTCACCTCTGTCAACAAATAAGAATTAGACTATTTTTCTTGGGAAATTCTGAACTCAGCATCTGCTTTTCTCATTTTTTGACATTTTGCTGATGAGGGTCATGGTCGACAGTCAAAACGATCGTCCTTTAAGAGCGTTTGGAAAGAGGAAAGTCTTCATTTGTGCTGCTCTGGTGGGAGTCGCATAGCGTGCAGAAACGCCGGAGACGCTGCTATGCTAAACGGTGCAGAAAATTAACAGAAAAATCTGAAAATTTTAAGTATTTTAATAGAAAAATCAGCCGAGGGCCAGATTAAAGGTCTTGGAGGGCCGGATCTGGCCCCCGGGCCGCATGTTTGACACATGTGGTGTATTGAATGGGTAATCAAGGGTATTTACTTTGTTTTTCCTTTAAAACAGTGTCGGAGTTATATTTCTATTGACATCCTACACTGTACCAACACATTAGTGAAGTTTATACAGCTGGTTAATAAAACGTAATTCAGAAATGCGTATGTTTCAGTCTGTTTGGACATGTACATTTACTAAAAAATCGAGCTGGTATTGGTTAAAGAAAGTTGTAGTAAACAGTTAAACATTTTAAGTTTTGTGCGCTAGTTAAGTTTTGTCGTAAACGATGAAAAATATTAATCACAAACTACTTACGAACTTTAGGGTTTATGTACTTTATGCACTACTTAATGAAAGACAGTTTGTTAACGCAAAAACTCCTGTACTCAATCAGTTTCATCGATTTTTCTGAGCCGTCCTAACTTGTCGGGTTTTACACTGTATGAAGAACTGTCCAAGGAAAATCATGATTGTCCGATAAACCCGGTATCACCGCGTCACAGCGACGGTTCACTGTATCTGGGGAAAATCAACAATACTGAAAAAGGTAAGCGTCTGGATTCAGGATCTTAAAGCACAACCTCCACCGATGCAGCGCCAAAACGCCTCGATTCTGTTCAGCCTGTGGTCGCTGCAACCCCTCGAATCAGGAGAAAGACTTTTTTTTTTTAACGTACCAAAAGTGTCGTGTCACAAGAGTTAGTTTCAAAAAACGTACAGAAAAAGACGACAAACAACAAACTCGAGGCGCAGAAACAGACGGTGCTTTTGAGTTTGTAGCGAACACTTTGTAACAGGTAAAGATCGGTTGTGTCATTTATTAATTCATAGTTTTTTTTATAGTTTCATAGTTTCGTCATTTTTTTGGGGACAATTATTTAGAAAGAAAAGCGTCGTAGGTGCGTTGTAGGTCTGAACTTGTCAAGCAAAAACCTTTATGTGGTGCTAATGTTATGTTCTTGCTGTAATTTGGCGTTTTATTCCTTTTTTTATTCAGTATTTTAGGTTCTCCTGGTGCAGCGGGTGAGTTTAATTCTAAATAGTTGCCTCCTCCAGGTTTTTAAAGTCTTTCATTTAGCTCGTGGTGTAACACGAGGTCTGCGGCTCCAGATCGTTTATTAAATCCGTCGCCTCAACGCCGGGAAAATCCTCCAAATTGTGTGAAAAGTCCGACTCCTCCACATCGTACGTACACAGCAAAAAGTGGAGTGTTAAAATTGACTCTCACAGAAACAATTTGAACATTTTCTCAGAGTTTTTATGAGTCCAGTCTGTTCTAGAGTTAATTTAACGTTTTTGGAAATGTTCATGGAGTAACACTGGACCAAAGTTCCTGTTTAACCCCGAAATCATGAGTTATATTCACGTTTTGAGAGTAAACGGAGTAAACACTTTGTAGGGTTATCCTGATTCAGCTAAACAACACACAGAGGTGTTTTATTTTTACATTTTATTTGAGTTATTTTAACAGGTCACACGTTTAACGCACAAACTCTGCAGATTTAGACTGAACTTTTCTCTAAAACCTCAATAATCTGGAAAGGAAGGAGAAAAAAGGAAGAGAGGGGAAGAGAAAGGAGGGATGACAGAGAAAAGAGGGATGGAGAGGAGGATTAAGGGAAAGAAAGGAGAAGAAGGAAGAAAAACAGAGATGAGATAAGGGGAGAGGGAGAGATGAGGAGGATGTAGAGAAAGGGAAGGAAGGAAGGAAGGAAGGAAGGAAGGAAAGAAGGAGAGAAGAGGAGTAGAGATAGAGGGGGGAGCATAAAGGGGAGAAAAGGAGGAAAATAAGAGAAAGGGGGATGAGAAAAGAGGGAGAAGGGAAGAAGGAGGAGAAAGAACAGACAAAGGAGATGATAGAAGGAGGATATAGAGAAAGAAGGAAAGGAAGAAAGGAGAGAAGAGGAGCGGAGAGTCAGAGAAAGGAGGGATGAGAGACACTGGGGTGGAGAGATGAAGAGGAGGATGAGAGTAGAGGAAAAGAGATGGAGAGGAGGATGTAGGAGGAGGGAGAGGGAAAGAAAGGGGGGAGGAGGGAAGAAGGCATAAGAACAGATAGATGAGATGAGATGAGAGAAGGAGGAGGATATAAAGAAAGAGGGAAAGAAGGAAGGAAGGACAGAAATTTATTTTAACAGGAGATTATGTACAAAACTGGATCAAACTGGTCTTGTCTGGCGGGAGTTTGAAGTGGTGGATGTGAGGTGCCAAATTAACACTAAGGGAAGTTAAATTAACACTAGAGGAAGTTGAATTCACTTCAACCATATCAGCTCTGGCAAATAACCCCAACTCGAACGCCCATTTCACTTTCGAACAGTTAAAATAACACTTTTTGTGTTAAAAACAACCCTCCAGTTTTTTGCTGTGTATCATACCCAATATTAAGATTTATTTTTCATTACAGCAGGTCTGTGCTGGCCCGATTAAACTTTTTGCGTCCTAGCCGTCGCCCATTGCGCTGTTTTGAAGCGGGAAAAAAAACACTTCCTGCTCCGTCTGGATTTCCTGCGTCATCGGAATAGGTTAAGGTTAGAGCTACGTTCAGATATTTTGGTTAAATTTTGGGTTTTGGGACATGAAATTAGTTTTCTAGCTGGTTTTGTCTCATAACAGAAACATTTAGAGAGTCCCAGAATAAACTATAAGCAAGATTTTGAGTCCAATCTTAAATATTTTGTTGTTGTGGTGAAACAGTCTAACGTGTCCTAACCTCTTTAAGCCCTGATGATGTGGAAAAGCCCGTTCTTATTTCAGAGAGAGGCCAGAGGAGTGTTCAGATCCAAAAGCTGAAAACGACAGCTCCGTAATCCAACTGACACTTCCCCTTTATCCCGTCACGCCAGAACTGATGCATCATGGGAACTGTGGCGACGCGAGATCAAAGTTTAAGAGTTTGAAGAGACAGACTGTGACACAAAAGCCGCTTTAATATTTCCTCATCACAAACACACCTGGAGTCGTGTTTTGTTCCACGTTTAACACACAAATCCTTCTTATTATTATTTTTAAACTCCACACATTATTATTTGGATAATTTCAGCCCTGGAATTGCCGGTCTTTAGAGAATTTAACTTAAAAGGAGCTGTCAACTTGAACCTTTTATGTTTTCGGCATCCGCTCTTTTCATTATTTGTTAATCTTCCAGCACAACTGCGGCGCATCGACCGGCATTATTTTTATAAAAAGAATAAATGTTTACATGATCGAGGAATAAATTAACTCGGCTTTAAAGAGACAATTCAGAATTTTGGACGTAGGGCCTCATTTCCAGAGTGTTGGAGACGTGTGGAGACACTTTTTAAAAATCTTCCCTCCAGTCCTTGTATTTGCAGAGGTTGCTGGTGCTAGGCTAGTGCATGTCAATGGCCACAGTCGTCCTGCCACTAAAAACAGTCTGACCCACTCCACAGACCCGAGGAAAAACTATTAGAACTCCAGACTGTCCCTGTGAACGTCTGTGTCCAGAGAATCATTTTAGAAGTAAAACGTTGCATTTGAAGGATTTGTGTCTGAGCAGCAGCAGTGAGTTGTACTTCCTGATAGAAGCTCGGCAGCGGCGGACTGATATATGAGAAAATAGTCCCTCAACATGCGACGATTCATGCGACGCAAGGTTAGTCCGTATATATGAGTGGACTGAGTGAGTGTGACGTCTCCACAGCGTCAGCGTCGCTCAAATGAGGTTCCTGATGCCACAGTTACAGGAGCGAATTTGGAGCCAGGTCCATATTTGGAAATCCGACCCCGAGTATCATAGCAACCACAAGAGCCAATCAGGATTGAGGTTGTTAAATGTGCCGCCCTCCTCAGAGCGGAGATACTCTGCACCTGCACGAACTGCTGGATTTCACTGATTCTTGAGAATAATAAGGAAACTTTTAGGTTTTATCATCAAACTTTAAATAGTTTAAGTCATTGATTTATGTTTATGTTCTGTTACGAACAACAATAGAGTCGCAATTTAACAAAATTCACTTTACTTTATGCTAGTTAAATTATGCTAGTTAAGATTCTAGTAACGTTAGCTATTGTAATTGTTGAGATATTTTGTCATTTTATTCCAGAAATAGTCCATCGGGGCAGGAAAGCGGGAAGGGAACTTACAAAACGCAACAAAACGCACAAGCTGTCAATCAAACCTGTTGCTAACGCTAGGAGGCGGGACCTCGGGGAATGAAGGCGTCTGATTGGTCCGTTATTAATGTTCATATGTTGACTTAGGAACAAAACAGAGAAATGAAAAGTTCAGGATCCTGTGTCGCGGCTTCAGACGAACATTTTAAGACCAAAATGTCGAGGCCACAGCAGCAGGTCCAGAGAGAGGAGCCAGAAGTAAGATTGTGGAATAAGTTAAATGTTGTTAAATGAGCTCAAGGAATGTCCAAATTTAAAACAGTTTAAAAAATGTTGAAAGAAATTACACAATACTAATGAAGAAGCTTCTTTCTGAGATACTTATTGTTATTGTTGGGTTGAAAGGAACTATCTAATGTATAGGACAGTATAATTTAAATGTGAGCGATGACTTAGGTCTGTAAAGTTGCTTGGTTAAGTCCTAATGAACGACTGGAACAGGAAGTGGAAGATTTTATACTTTTTTTAAACTTTTTTTTACTTCTTCCCCCTCCTTTTCGGGCATGTAAACAAATTTGATCATCCTTGTCTAAATTTTTGATTATTATTTTGGAGTTTGCATGTCTGTACATATGATTTTGTGTAGATCCCAATGTGAGTCAATGGGAAAAAGGGAGAGAAGGAGCCGGAAGAGTCGCCTGGAGCACTTCCTGTTTGGCACGCGGTGGCTAACGGGTTAGCTTAGTCCACTCATATGTACAGTCTATAGATGCAAGGTTAGTTTTATTTCAAACATGATTCTCTGGACACAGACGTTCACATGGACAGTCTGGAGTTCCAATAGTTTTCCCTCGGGTCTGTGGAGTGGGTCAGATTTTTTTTAGTGGCAGGACGACTACGGCCATTGACATACACTAGCCTAGCACCAGCAACCTCTGCAAATACAAGGACTGGATGGAAGATTTAAAAAAAAGTGTCTCCACACATCTCCAACACTCTGGCTCAGGAGGAAATGAGGTCCTGTGTCCAAAATTCCAATCTGTTCCTCTAAAATCGGAAATAAACCGTCCACTTAATAATAATTTTCATCAGGATTTAAGGTGGTCTTTTTAAAGCAGAATTAATTTTTATTCAGACTTGAGAGATGATTTGTATTCAGAATTAAAGCTCTCATGTCAACGTGGCATTTGCGGATTTAAAAATGAACGACTTTCTCAATAAAAGATCATTTTTCGGAGCTGGGGCCCTAAACGCAAATCTCGAAAAGTCCATTAAAGCCGTCGGAGTCTGTATCTGTCTGCGGCGTTAATCACTTTTTACAGTTTTACACTTTTGCAGTACAGATCAGGTCGACTGGTGCGGGCTCAATCATTTCTTTTGAGAGAGGCGTTGTTTATCTGCCTCTTTGTCTGCTCCCGATACGACGCTTGTTTTTCACTTCTTAATTATGAGCGGAGCCTGAGGCGGGAGGGGGAGGGGGGCCGTTTTAAAAAGGGTAAAAATAGCTCCGTTTGTGGGCGACCCGTTTGGAAGAAATGTGTGAAAATGGAGTAAACACAAAAGTTAAAATGGAATGAAGTATGAAAGGTTTTGCGATAATGTTTTGTAGAGAAGGATACGCACAAGATAGATAGAGATACGTATTAAAGAGCGGGGATTTTACTTTTACGGGGTATTAACGGCTAAAACGTAACACATTTAGATCACCAAGTTTCCTTTTATTGCTTTAAAAATGTTATAAAACAACATATCGACATGTTTCACTTTCGTTTTTGGAGTTTTCTAAGAATAAAAAGCTCAAACTGAAAGTCTCGGTGCAGCTCAACAGGTCAAGTCCAGTGCGTGGGGTGAGTAATAGCCCTCAGGACAAAAGTGTCCTCTCTGCCCACAGCGGCCTCCAGGGGGCTCCAGGTGAGGCACAACAGGAAAGCCTCTTCTCTGTGTCTCTGTTGTTTTGTTCGGTGGTGAGACGGGCCTTCACTTCTGCTAAATTTGGTGTAAAGAGTCTGTAGCATTTCAGAGCTAGCTGGTTAGCATCGCAACATCGCCATGGATACAGGAAAAACAAAAACAAACCGCACAAATCCCATAATCCTTAACTTCCGTCCTCTGAACTGCACCTTTTAATTGGTCAAAATCCGCAAATATTAAGTAAAAAAGGTAAAAGGTGTTTTTCATTTGTGTTCACGTTTTCTAGGAAGGATTAGTTGGAACTATGTTTTATGTTGCTCTGTTTTCTAAATTATTGTAATTTACATTTTATTTTGCCCATTTACCCCCTTGAAATTATACTCAGTAATTTAAATTAAAACCTGTAATATAAAGTAATTAAAAAGGAAGAAATTCAAAATTACTAAATGAATATGATAACAAAAAAAACAATATGCTAATTTCAAATAAAGACATTTAAATCAATAATATTAAATGTGATAAATTAATATAATAATAAAAAAGGGGGAAAGACGTAAGAATTATGTTTGATCAAAAGAATAAAAAGGTGGTCAAGAAATTATAAGTAAAATAAAATACTTTGAGAAGGAAAAGGCGACCAGTGTAAATTATAATTACAAATAAATAAATACACAAAATAAATAATAAATATAAAATAAAATAAAATAAATACATAGAAATAAATTATTATTATTATTATTATTATTATTATTATTATTATTATTATTATTGTACAATCATTTATGTTTTGTGTATTTATTTTATTATTTATTTATTTATTTTATTTATTTATTTATTTGTAATTATGATTTACACTGGGTCCTTAAAAATTATAGACAAAATAAAATACTCACATACATATGGACATAAAAACAGGTTTGGATTTTTTATGTATTATTTATTTTCTTATTTATTTATTTATTTTATATGTATTTCTATATGTATTTTGTAATTATGGTTTACACTGGGTCACCTTAAGAAAAAAACAAAAACAAAAAAATGACAAAAATAAAGATAAAAATGTAAAAAAAAAGACCGTTAAAGACTGCTCAGCGTGCGAGCCGGTCAGACAGGAGAGCAGCCACCCATCGCTATGGCGACCACGTAATTTTAGCCGGAACAAACCAACGGGGTAAAAGTGACCTCCCTGCCCCCCGTCTGGGACCATGACATCCTGACAATTTCACAATCCGAACCCCCCCTCCTTCCCCGATGGCGTGAAGCTGTTTTTGAATGCGAAATCCCGTCAGCGCCTTTTATTCCATCAAACGGCGGCGCGGATAATCTCCCCGTCTGAACGTGCACCTGCGTGTGAGGTTCAAGTGCCTCTGACAGATCACGTTTTATCAGCGCCTCTCGGTCTTGTATCGGGAGAGCGGGATATCGTTCGCGGCATCTGGCTCCGAACGCCAGAAAACACCCGAGCGTCTGTGAGGAAAAGCGAAGGAGGACGGCACGTTTGCGGCGGAGACGGACCCGACACACAGATCTTTGTCACCTCGTCTCCTCCGTGACGGTTTATCTCGCTCGCACAGCAGGTGTATCTTTATTCAGCCGGAAAACCGCTCCGTGTGATTGTGTCACAGATTTATATCACAGACGGGAGGCGGAGGAGAGATAAAGGAGGAGAGGAGGAAAGAAAAGAGAGAAGAGGATGAGGACAGATGTGCATTCAGCCTTGTAATCGCCCAAAACCTATAAAAAAAAAAAACAATAGAAAAAAAACATAGAATTCTCATCATTGTTTGTGTCTTAAAGGTGTAACTTTCCGGTTGGGGGTCCGTCACCTGCTTGTTTCTATGGATACGTCATTCCTCTGCCTGGAATGTCCCACAGTGTGACATTAAACAGCTCCACTTCACATGTATTCAATTACAAGCGGTTTTATAGCGCAAAAAACCCCCACAAAAACAGGCGTTCTGACCGTGATTGGCGTCGCCTCTCCACAGATCTGACCTGTAACTTGGTCTGGTTTGGTCTCCATGGAGATAAAAAGGTTTAATAACATGGAGAAAAGCGTTTGACAAACTCTCCATGAGAAAAGTTACACAATGCATCGTTCTTTACGCTCCATTATCTGAACACTGGGTCTGCATATCGAACCCCAAGTCTCTTTGCTTAAATGAACAGTTCAAAAAAAAAAAGAGGGGGAACTACATAGACCATGATCCTTTGCTCCGTTTCAGTGCAGACGACATGAAGAAATAACTGTTCTAAGCACTTTTAAGTCTTGTAAAGGCATTTTTTAGAGGAAAAAGGAGCAGATTTACCACAAAATATTGCAATAAATCTGGTTCGGTGAGACGTTTATGGTGAAAATAGAAATTTGGATTTCGTTCCATCCCTAATGACAATAAATGTTGTACCAAATGACCGGTCAAAGCGTTTTAGAATGTCAGTAGTATCGCGGTTTCTTGACAAATCTTACAAATCTTACAAATACAAGTGCAAAAAGGATTTCTAGTACTGTGCATAAGTGAAAAATGCTGTAAAGTGTTAATCATTTATTTTCATCAATCAACAAAATATTTATCTTCATTTAATAGTCATGTTCGGTCACTTTATTTATTTTGGCTACTGTTGTGATGAAAAGACAGAAGAGTGTTTGTCTTTTGGACCCATGCGCACAGTATTACTATCGGAATACACCGGCTGCAGGATCCTGGTGTCTCATAACCGGGATACTGACCTATAGGATAACGTAACGGGTGGAAAACGCAGAAACGTTTCTCCAGATGTCCGCATCGTTTCGACGGCAGCTGCATTTTGGGGGGGAAGAAGACACAAAAATCCGAAAACGCCCTCCAGAGTGGAAACTGCGGCGTAGAGATTACGTCACGGGCACGAGTCGGTTCAGGAAAAAAAAAAAAACATGGCGGAACTTCGGCCGAGCAGCTGCTTCCACTTCTCCATGTTGTTCTGAATGGACGCAAAGAGGAAGTAGGGAAGCGGAAGGGTTATACGCAGCGTTCGGTCTCGGTGGTGCTGCCACCTACAGACTGGGCGGGCGAACTACATCGACAAACTGCAGGTTTTGCGTCTCCGTGTGCAGCAGAATTCCCCAAAACGCTTGTGTAAACGTGGAAGAAGAGCGAGAACGAAAACGCACTTTTACGGGGTTTTTTTTTGCTTCAGATCGTTTCCATGTAAACGTGGGCTTATTCTGGATGCTGAAACCAGGATACTCAAAAAAACAAAAACAAAACGATCATACCCGGGATACTGATGTGCAGGTAGACGCTCATTGAAACTACAGCTCTCCTCTTCATCATATCCACCGGGGCAGCAGAACTTCCAGCCTCTTCAGCCTCTCCTACACCTCAGGGAGATCATTTCCGTCACAAATCTATTTCAGTACCTGCTTCAACACATATCTAGTGTCGATATTCGTTTCAGTACCGATTATTGTTCCATTTTTTATGCTTTTTACCCTCCAGCTGTGTCCGGTTTTTGATTCATATTTGTGGCCGGAGCCGAGGACAGCGGAGGTGCTGAAATAAACCCAACAGCCGGAGGGAGCGAGGGCCCCGGATGAGCCTCTTCATAACCTTTTATTTCATATAATAAATACAATATAACACTTTGAGTCATCGCACAGGCACAGGGCACTTTCTCTGCTCCAGACGACTGTTTTGCTGCTCCGAAAATCCAAACTCTGAACAGTCGGGCAAAGGGCTGCACGGATTCACCTCCAGATAATGGAAATGGAAATGGAAACAATTAGAAAACCACTGAAACCTTTATGTTTGTTATGTACTTTAAAAAGACTTGAGAAAGACTTGAATTTTTATATCTGGGTCTTAAAATTTGTACTGCGTAACTTCTCCGTATCGCATTTCTCCTCAAAAGTTTAAAGTTTTGTCAACCATCATTATTTGGTTAAATAACGTTGCCTAAATAAAGAGCAGCGGAGCCAATTGAGAACACGATGAAGCCCTGGGTCAAAATCCTCTGAACGCGTCACTGAAGGTCACACGCCGCAGAACCACAAGCAACAAGCTCAACAGAAGCACGTGAAAACAAAGACAATCGTGTTGATTTTTATGTTCCCGAGCAACACATTTCGTGCTGGGATTATGGGGAAGAGTCTCGACTCCTCCATATTCCTCTGTATGAGAAATAAATGAACAGAAATTCAAGAATTCTGTTTTTCTTTGCCGGTCGGTCTATGAAACAGGCTGTGAAAGAGGTATGAAGGTTTTATATAAATGGTCTTGAAAAGGTCTTAGACTGTGAGAGAAAGAGAGAGAGGGAGGGAGAGAGAGAGAGAGTGTGAGAGAAAGAGAGAGAGGGAGAAAGAGAGAGAGGGAGAGAGAAAGAGAGGGAGGGAGAAAGAGAGAGGGAGGGAGAGAGAAAAACAGTGTGAGAGAAAGAGAGAAAGACAGACTGAGAGAAAGAGAGAGAGAGCGTGTGAGAGAAAGAGAGAAAGACAGACTGTGAGAGAAAGAGAGAGTGTGAGAGAAAGAGAGAGAGTGTGAGAGAAAGAGTAAGAGAAAGAGAGAGTGTGTGAGAGAGTGAGAGTGTGAGAGAAAGAGAAAGAGGGAGGGAGAGAGAAAGAGAGGGAGCGAGAAAGAGAGTGTGAGGGAGAGAGAGAAAGAGAGTGAGAGAGAAAAACAGTGTGAGAGAAAGAGAGAAAGACAGACTGAGAGAAAGAGAGAGCGTGTGAGAGAAAGAGAGAGAAAGACAGACTGTGAGAGAAAGAGAGAGTGAGAGAAAGAGAGAGAGTGTGAGAGAAAGAGTAAAAGAAAGAGTGTGAGAGAGAGAAAGAGTGAGAGGAAGAGAGAGTGTGAGAGAGAGAAAGAGTGAGAGAGAGAGCGAGTGAAAGAGAGAGAGGGAAAGAGAATGAGGGAGAGAGAAAGAGAGTGAAAGAGAAAGAGAGTGAGAGAGTGTGTGTGATAGAAAGAGAGAAAGGGAGAGAGTGTGTGTGAGAGAGAAAGAGAGAGAGAATGAGACAGAGAGAGAGAGAGTGTCAGGGAAAGAGAGAAAAAAATAGAGATAGAGAGTGAGACAGTGTGAGAGAAAGAGAGAGAGACCTCCTTAAAGTTGTACTGTGTAACTTTTCTTGCGGAGGGTAAGTCACATACAGTCTCCATGTAGATGTTTTCAACCTGTAATGTCTCACAGTGCGGCATTAAACTTATCTGTCTCCGTGGAAACAAGCAGACCAAGGTACAGATCGGCTCAGCGGAGAGGCAATAAAACCCCCTCTAATGAAACAAAGACTGAAGAGACTTTTAGTGCCTTTTTACTGCGGAACATAACACCTCCCTCCACCAGAAAAGTTCCGCGGTGCAGCTTTACGACGATGTTTGAAGTTTCTGTACGTTTGATCCGAGCAGATCTGTCTCCGTCTCGTCAGATTTTGGATTTGGGGAAATGTCAGATGGTAAAGAGATGAACCGTGTCCGTAAATCCGCTCAGAAAACGCCCCGATAATGTAAACGTGTCGAACCCCGATGCAGAGAACCTTCTGAACTGTGGCATTTAGGGGCAGCGGGAAATATCAGCCACGTGACATTTTAAGGCCCTACGCGTATACTCGTTTTTTCACATCTATTTGAACAGAAATGTGACTTACCCCAGTACATATATATGGCAGAAACAGCAGTTATGAAGCGTTTTATTGTCCGAGAATCAGGAAGTGCACAGTTGGCATGCTAGCTGATGTTACCGTCGAGGCCAAACTCTGTGCTGGGCTCTGAAAGTTGTGAAAAAACGCTTAAAAATGCAAAAAAAAATTGATCATTAGGACACTCTGAATGCGTAAGTTAAAGGCGCACTGCGGAACTTTTCTGCTGCTCGTCGCCATGGAGATGTTATCGCTTGGTTGGGAATGTCCCGTGGTGTGACTTTAAGCGTATACATCCAGCGTTTATTCATTACGGGTGTTTCTTTTGCTCGAAAATGCAATAAGTCCTACGTGAATAAAGGCGCCTCTCCGCAGATCTGTGTCGTCATGTTTGTCTCCGTGGCGATAGGTTTAAAGTGCAGTGTGGAATATTCTCGATAAAGCGATGACAGTTCTGTTTTGTGCATTTGTGTTCCCCATCGCGGCACCTTCCCTCCTGTTTTACATTCTGTTGTGTTTGTTTGTGGTTCCTCCAGGAGCGTTCCCCCCCTCACGCTCCGATTCATCCCAGGAAAGGCTCCTCGACCTGGGCTAAAGCTGACGAGACTCCCCCCCCCGTCTCTGGAGGAGGAGAAATGAAGACAGAGAGAGATGATAGAAAGAGAGGAGGAGGAGGAGAAATGAAGACAGAGAGAGAGAAGAGAGCAGGTGAAGAGAGAAGGAGAGAGCGGAGGAGAGAAAGAGAGAAGAGAATAGAGAGAGAGGGGGTTAAGATGTTAAAAATAAAGTCTTAAAAGAGAAATAAGGTACGAACTTAGTCCTGGTTCAGTCCCGTTTTAGTCCAGGTTCAGTCCTGTTTTAGTCCCGTTTTAGTCCTGGTTCAGTCCTGGTTCAGTCTTGTTTTAGTCCTGGTTCAGTCCTGTTTCAGTCCCGTTTTAGTCCTGGTTCAGTCCTGTTTCAGTCCCGTTTTAGTCCTGGTTCAGTCCCGTTTTAGTCCTGGTTCAGTCCCATTTTAGTCCTGGTTCAGTCCTGTTTCAGTCCCGTTTTAGTCCTGTTTCAGTCCCGTTTTAGTCCTGGTTCAGTCCCGTTTTAGTCGTGGTTCAGTCCTGGTTCAGTCCCGTTTTAGTCCTGGTTCAGTCCTGTTTCAGTCCCGTTTTAGTCCTGGTTCAGTCCCGTTTTAGTCCTGTTTCAGTCCCGTTTTAGTCCTGGTTCAGTCCTGGTTCAGTCCTGTTTTAGTCCTGGTTCAGTCCTGGTTCAGTCCTGTTTTAGTCCTGGTTCAGTCCTGTTTTAGTCCTGGTTCAGTCCTGTTTTAGTCCTGGTTCAGTCCTGTTTTAGTCCTGGTTCAGTCCTGGTTCAGTCCTGGTTCAGTCCCGTTTTAGTCCTGGTTCAGTCCTGTTTTAGTCCTGGTTTAGTCCTGGTTCAGTCCTGGTTCAGTCCTGTTTTAGTCCTGGTTTAGTCCTGGTTCAGTCCTGGTTCAGTCCTGTTTTAGTCCTGGTTTAGTCCTGGTTCAGTCCTGTTTTAGTCCTGGTTTAGTCCTGGTTCAGTCCTGGTTCAGTCCCGTTTTAGTCCTGGTTCAGTCCTGTTTTAGTCCTGGTTTAGTCCTGGTTCAGTCCTGGTTCAGTCCTGTTTTAGTCCTGGTTTAGTCCTGTTTTAGTCCTGGTTCAGTCCTGGTTTAGTCCTGGTTCAGTCCTGGTTCAGTCCTGTTTTAGTCCTGGTTTAGTCCTGGTTCAGTCCTGGTTCAGTCCTGTTTTAGTCCTGGTTTAGTCCTGGTTCAGTCCTGGTTCAGTCCTGCTTTAGTCCTGGTTCAGTCCTGTTTTTTTAGACGTAATTTCTCAGATCCGCACTCGTTTTTTCCACTTTTATCTTCTTCTTCTCTTCTCGTCGGAAACCGCGATTTTCCCAGAGTGGAAATCGGTCTCTTGTTTCTTTTCATTTCGTTTAAGCTCAAGATTAGAGTTTAAAATGTCTAAAATACAGCGCGGTGTATTTTTTCACGGGTGTCACACGTTTAAAAATCGCTCCCTCCTTCTCTCTCTCTTCTTTCTCATTTCCTCTTCTTTCCATTCAGTCTCTCTCTCTCTTTTTCTTTCTCTCTGTGCATAAAAGAAAAGTGCCGAGTAATATCAGCCTCTCAGTGTCGTCCTTGAGTTGCTCTTATTCCTCCTCTTCCTCTCATGTTCTCTTCATTCTCGCTTTTCTCCTTTCCTCTCTCTTTCTCTTTTCTCTCTCTCTCTCTCTCCACTCCTCTCTCGCCTCCCCTCATTTTTTATTCATCCTCATTTCTTACTTCTTCTCTTCGCCTCTCTCGTTCACAACAGACGGAAAAAACACAAAACTCAATCTTCCTCCTTCCCTCTCTTTCTCTTTTGCTCTCTCTCTTCTCCCTTCTTTCTCCCCTCCTTTCCTTCCTTCCCTCTCAAACACAAAGCTTTGACCTCCTCTCTCTCCCTCTTTTCTCTTTCTCTCTCTCCACCTTTCTCTTCCTCCCTCCCTTTGTCTCTCTCTTCTCCCCCTCTCTCTCTTCTCTCTCTCAGTCTTCCCTCTCTTCTCTCTCCTCCCCCGTCCCTCTATCCCTCCCTCTTTCCCCTCTCTTTCCTTCCTTGTCTCTCTTCCCCTCCCTCTATCCCTCTCCTCCCTCTATCTTTTCCCCTCTCCTCTATCTTCTCCCTCTCTCCATCTCTTTCTCCCTCAATCCCCCTCTCCCTCTCTCTCCCTCTTTCCCTCCTCTCCATCTCTTCTCTCTCCCTCTCTCTCTCCCTCTCTTTCCCCCTCTCTTCTCTCTCTTCCCCTCTCTTCTCACTCCCTCTCCTCTCTCTCTCTTTTCCCCACTCCTTTTCTCTCCCTCTTTCTTCTCCCTCCCTCTCTTCTCACCCCCTCTTGTTTCCCCTCTCCTCTCCCTCTCTCTTCTCACCCCTCTCTTCTCACCCCTCTCTTCTCTCTCCCTCTCTTTTCCCCTCTCCTCTCCCTCTCTCTTCTCACCCCCTCTCGTTTCCCCTCTCTTCTTCTCTCCCTCTCTCTTCTCCCTCTCTCTCTTCTCACCCCTCTCTTTTCCCCTCTCTCTTATCACCCCTCTCTTTTCCCCTCTCCTCTTTTCTCCCTCTCTCTCGGCAGACAGAAAAACCACAAAGCCCCAATCTCCTCCCCTCTCTTCTCCTTTATCTCTCTCTCTTCCCTCTCTCCCTCTCTCTTCTCCCTCCCTCTCTTCTATCCCCTTCTCTCTCTCTCTCTCTCTCTTTTTTCCTCCCTCTCCCTCTCCATCCCCCTCTTTTCTCCCTCTCTCTCGGCAGACAGAAAAACCACAAATCCTCGGCCGCGTCCAGATTAGACTTTCCATTTGGGAGGAAATTGAACAGTGCGAGTCTGCGCCGCACCAGAAGAGTCTTATTGGACGCTGCCCCCGGAGGACGGGCAGGTAATCACCCGCCTGGACGGGCAGAATGCAGATGGGCGAGCAAGGTCACGAACGACAGACGAACGCCACGACGACGGCAGCGGATGATGAATGGAAACGCCGCAGTGTGTAGCTTTACATTTCAGACGCACGGCGCAGCTTCACTTACTTTTATGAGTTTGGAATCGAGTTATGAGGTCGTTTTCTCGTCAAAAACCATTAGAGTTACATTTAAGTTCATTTGTTGTTTTTTCTTTCAGTGTAATTCGGTATTTTTCTGCGTTTTTTTTCTTTTCTTGTGACCTCCAAACCTTCAGTTCTCCAGTGTTTTACACAGATGTGAGTCTGGTCTGTAGTGATTGACGGGTGGATGAGCCAATCAGGGACACGCACGCTCTGTTCATGTCAGATACAAATATGTCGGTTTATGAGGAAAAATAAATGAGTGCTTTCAAAAATCTGACGTTATGAAGGAGGTGATGCAAAACCATTTTAAAGGGATTCATTTTTTATCACTAAATTAAGAGCTTTGCAGGGGCCCCAGTCCCTTTTCTGTCCACACCTCGTCCAGATATTACAAAGTCTTGATCTTTAATTTTTGTATTGGCATTGACAACAACAACTAAACCAGGTCTAAACCAGGTCTAAACCAGGTCTAAACCAGGTCTAAACCAGATGTAAACCAGGTCTAAACCAGGTCTAAACCAGGTCTAAACCAGGTCTAAACCAGATGTAAACCAGGTCTAAACCAGGTCTAATGCAGGTCTAAACAACGTATAAAACCAGGACTAAAACTGGACTAAAACAGAACTAAACCAGGTCTAAAGCAGGTCTAAACCAGGTCTAAAGCAGGTCTAAACCAGGTCTAATGCAGGTCTAAACCAGGTCTAATCCAGGTCTAAACAACATATAAAACCAGGACTAAAACAGGACTAAAACAGAACTAAAGCAGGTCTAAAGCAGGTCTAAACCAGGTCTAAAAGCAGATCTAAACCAGGTCTAAACAAGGTATAAACAACGTATAAAACCTGGACTAAATCTGGACCACGTCTCATCCAAATAAAACCGGTCTGTGGCGCAAAAAAGGTTGGGGACATTGAAAAAGGCGAAGAGAACCCGGGGCGCTTTGTGTTCACAATGCGCAGACTCAGCGAACTGTACCGCTGACGTTTTAGCAAACTGTCTGAGTTCGTTTAAAGGGGTGAAACGGACCAAATGTGAAAACACCCTAGCACTCTTTGTGACCTGATGAACTCTCTCTACTCATACAAGGAAAACACGAAATAAAGTCTGAATGGCAGATCCGCGCTGACCTTCAGGACCTTGGACAGCGACAAAAGTTTTTGCAGCCTCGTCTCCTCCATCCCTGTTATTAATCAATTAGTCAATTAAATACACTCATTCAACTCAGATACTGTCCAATACATTACTAAAAACAAATAAAATACAACACTGAATATAATAAATCAATTAAATACTGTCCCACTTTAACTGTATATTTTAATCGTACTTAATTTGTTTATGTTGTTGGAAGGCGACCTTGAGTGTCCAGAAAGGTGCCTAATAAATTAAATGTATTATTATTATTATTATTATTATTATTATTATTATTATTATTATTATTATTATTATTATTATATCCATAAACTCACGGAGGAGCGTATCACAGCAGGACTCAAATCTGTCTCATTTAATAGATATTTCTGCCGCTGGACTTATTTTCTCTGCTAAAGCGTTAGCTCTGCGGCTGCATGTAAACAAACAGCGGCTGTGTGGTGACGCCATCGAGCCGTGGACAGAGGTGAGGTCTTTATCACTCATTACCTCTGCTCTGTGCCGCCTGTCCGTTCGTTCGGATTTCGGAGCTGAAACACTTTTACCCGTTTTCCAAACCCATATTCATAATTTTAAACATAAATATTTGATTATGTGAGGGGAGTTTAAACAGCCCGAGGTTATTGGCGGTGTTAAATGTATTCTTGTCAGCGGGGTGTCATCTGCTGTGGGCGCATAAATCAGAGAGAAATGAACTTATCTGGCAAGACAAGGGCACGACTCTTATGTAACTGTATGTGGAGCAGCGCTGATGAAGAGGACGGGCTCCAAAGGGGTCAGGGGACATCACGACGCCCTGAAACTATTTAATATTGAGCTGGAGGACACAATATAGATCAATTTGTTCTTTTAATTTTAGATGTCTGTCCTGGTTTATGTTTTCTTCAGTTTTTAATAATTCACATTACTGCACAATACATCTTCTCTTACATAAAATAAGAGTGAGTTCATATTTAGACTCACAACACACTGAAACTGGGACTAAACTGGGACTAAACTGGGACTAAACTGGGACTAAACCAGGTCTAGAACAAAATCCAACAAAGGACTACTACAGGACTAAACTGGGACTAAACCAAGTCTAGAACAGGACCCAAGAAAGGACTACTTCAGGACTAAACTGGGACTAAACCAGGTCTAGAACGGGACCAAACAAAGAGCTACTTCAGGACTAAACTGGGACTAAACCAAGTCTAGAACAGGACCCAAGAAAGGACTACTACAGGCCTAAACTGGGACTAAACCAGGTCTAGAACGGGACCAAACAAAGAGCTACTTCAGGACTAAACTGGAACTAAATTAGGTTCAGAATTGGACCCAACAAAGGACTTCTTCAGGACCACACTGAGACTAAACCAAGTCTAGAACAGGAACAAACAAAGGACTATTGCAGGACTAAACTAGAACTAAACCAGGTCTAGAACAGGATCCAGCAAAGGACTACTTCAGTAGAAAACTAGAACTAAACCAGGTCTAGAACAGGACCCAAAAAAGGCTATTTCAGGACTAAATTGAAATTAAACCAGGTCTGTTATACAACACAACAAGGGACTGCTGCAGGACTAAACTAGAACTAAACCAGGTCTAAAAACACAACCAAACAAAGGACTACTTCAGGACTGAACTAGAACTAAACCAGGTCTATAACAGGACCCAACAAAGGACTACTTCAGGACTAAACTGGGACTAAACCAGGTCTAGAACGGGACCCAACAAAGGACTACTTCAGGACTAAACTAGGACCAAACCAGGACGAGTGTGAACCAAACCTTAAAGATTAGATTTTTTTTGCATGTTTTTAATCAAAATATTACATAAGCAGCTCTTGAGGTCAAAATAAGTCTTTACTGTCTGCATCTAATTATGAAGGATTTTACTGTCCTATAGTGAGGAGGTGCATATTAGCATGCTAGTTGTTATTAACTTTACCGTCACTGCAAAAAAAAAAGCTTTAATAAACTCATTTCAGTGAATAAGTCGAATGCTCAGAATGCATAAGGTAAGTGAGGAATAACATTGGACCACTTTTTCTCCACATTTTTAAGTCAGGATTGTATTTGTCATCGTTTACGGTCGTCAGTTTTGTAATTTTATGTTTTAATATCAAACAGAACACGTCTCTCTCGCGTTTATTATGGTGTAAAACCTGTCAGCTCCACACACCATACGGCGCTTCAACCATCTGCACAAACGTTCACTCCTCCACTGCCTCCTCTGAGTGGGCGAGGGAGCTGTCAATCAAACCCACCGCGTCACGTGACCTACAGCTGTCAATCAAACCCACCGCGTCACGTGACCTACAGCTGTCAATCAAACCGGATCATGTGACCTACAGTTGCCAATCAAACCCACCGCGTCACGTGAGCTACAGCTGTCAATCAAACCCACCGCGTCACGTGATCTACAGCTCTCAATCAAACCCACCGCGTCACGTGACCTACAGCTGTCAATCAAACCGGATCATGTGACCTACAGCTGTCAATCAAACCCACCGCGTCACGTGACCTACAGCTGTCAATCAAACCCACTGCCTCACGTGACCTACAGCTGCCAATCAAACCCACCGCGTCACGTGACCTACAGCTGTCAATCAAACCGGATCATGTGACCTACAGCTGTCAATCAAACCCACCGCGTCATGTGACCTACAGCTGTCAATCAAACCCACTGCCTCACGTGACCTACAGCTGTCAATCAAACCCACCGCGTCACGTGACCTACAGCTGTCAATCAAACCCACCGCGTCACGTGACCTACAGCTGTCAATCAAACCCACCGCGTCACGTGACCTACAGCTGTCAATCAAACCGCGTCACGTGACCTACAGCTGTCAATCAAACCCACCGCGTCACGTGACCTACAGCTGTCAATCAAACCGGATCATGTGACCTACAGCTGTCAATCAAACCCACCGCGTCACGTGACCTACAGCTGCCAATCAAACCCACCGCGTCACGTGACCTACAGCTGTCAATCAAACCCACCGCGTCACGTGACTTACAGCTGTCAATCAAACCCACCGCGTCACGTGACCTACAGCTGCCAATCAAACCCACCGCGTCACGTGACCTACAGCTGCCAATCAAACCGGATCATGTGACCTTAGACTTACCGTAGATTTAGACAAACTTTATTGATTCACATCACAAAGAGCAAAAATATAAATAATAATAATAATAATAAATTCGAAATAAGCAGCCAAAAATGGTGTCAAATAAGGCGTTTTTGTAAGGAATATTATCTGTTACATAAGGGTGAGTTTTGTACAATTGTAGGGAGTATTATATGTCACATAAGGGTGAATTGCTGTACAGTTGTAGGGAGTATTATCCGTTACATAAGGGTGAGTTATTATACAGTTGTAGGGAGTATTATCTGTTACATAAGGGTGAGTTATTTTACAGTTGTAGGGATTATTATCAATGATATATGGGAGCACAAAGTATAACAGGTTATCATCTCAATATTATTCAGGTCGGAAAACCGGAATGTTTGAAAAATAGTGAAGTGCCGTGACTCCGCACTTGAAAAATAGTGTTATAATCATAGACCGCATATATGAGTGGACAAACAGGAAGTGCTCCAGGAGGCTCTTCCTTGCAGTGGCCTCGTCATTTTGGTCTTAAAATGTTTGTATGAACTCGCTCTACATGGTCTTGAATTTTTTTTCACTATTTTGTTTGCCAAAAAAACCCTATTCATAACATAGAGCGTGGCTCCAGATTCGCTCCTGTAACCGTGGCATCGTGAGCCTCATTTGAGCGACGCTGATGCTGTGGAG
>CM068357.1:6449663-6469663 GCA_034769755.1 Odontamblyopus lacepedii
TTAAAATATTCTCCTTTCAGTTTCCATGGAAAACACGTTATATCGTCTTTATTTAATTCTGCTCAGCATCTGGGGGTGGGGAAGGTTCTGATTGGACAGAGACATGAACTTTTTTATGTCTTTGGGAAGAAAACCCACACTTCAGCTGCTCCCGGCTTTTCTGTCATCTCCGTTTGTCACCTTCACTAGAATCGTTTGGATGATTTCAACTGCAATTCTCCATCTCTACTGAACTAAAGGTAAAAGGTAAAAGGTAAAAGGTAAAAGGTAAAAGGTAAAAGGTAAAAGTTAAAAGGTAAAAGGTAAAGCTGTTGAAACTTGAACTGCCACGACATGAGATCCCACAGAGCATTTAGAGCTTTGGAGATGCAGACAGACTAAAGGCCTATTCATACTGCATAAGTCATAAGAACTCTGTTCCTGCGCTGAGCAGAACTTTCTTCAGCAGTTTCGCAGCACTGATTGGTTATTTTCATGTGGGTGTGGTTTACGTGGATGTGGTTTATCTGTTGGAGTTGAGCAGCTGAACATTTTTTGAAGTATGAAATGTCAGAACCCAAACAAACTGTGTTCTTGTTCTTATCACCTCAAGAACAAGAAGTTCTTATGTCTTATGGAGCCTGAATGGGCCTTGATCATAAAGTAATAAAGTGTTACTCAAACATGTGTGAATGAAACAAAACACAACTCCAGCTCTGTTTTTGAGGAGGTAACAGCATTAGAACATGTTTTAACACTCACAAGAGTCCATTTTGCACACTTTGTTCTCATGTTGACTTTTGTCCTAAATAATAATAAAAAAGCTCGAGTCTTTTGAACGGCTCTTTGCAGTGAACAGAACCAAAAGATTTGGATCCCGTAAAAGAGCCGAAAGTCCCATCACTGGAACGAATAACGAGATGTGAGGATGTTAAAAGAAGCTCCACAAATCCAATGTTCCATGATTGTTATGGGTGTCTTCACGTCTTAATGCTCACAAGAGTCCATTTTGCATAATATTGGACCTTTAAAGTGTCATTTTTATTCAGTTTTACCAACAAATAACCCTAAATCCAGCCCGGAGTCTGTTAAAGTGCAGCATTTGGACTAACGGAGTCTGATCAGGTGTTGCCGTCCCACTGAGGGGCAGACTGGAGACTTCTGATGCAACTCTGAGCAAACCCTGAGCTGTAATTAACGCCGAGTTATTGGATTTCACACCGTCGTTTCCTACACTGGACGGAGCGTTCACTTTTAATAGAGACCTGGAAACCGCAAAGCATTCTGGGAGCGAGCCGGAGAATCGTGAAATGTGGAGCAACGTGGGCCTGAGCTCCGGCTCAAACCGCTCTTTTCAGATGCTTTAGAGTCACTCTCAGACTTAAAGATGCACTGCACAGCTTTTCTAGTGGAGTGTCTGCTACTTACTGCTTGCTTGTTGCCATGGAGATGTTATTGCTTTCCCTGGAATGTTCCACTGTATGACTTTAAACATTTCCACCTTGCCCCATCTTAAATTTATTCATTACAAGTGTTTCTATCACTCTAAACACAACAATTCCTTCCGTGAATAGGGGCCCCTCTCCACAGATCTGACCTGTAATGTAGCGTAGTGCTGTAACCTGCTTTCCGCCACTAGAAATGTTACGTAATGCACCTTTAATGTGACCGTACCTGATTTTTTTCAACGTGCTTGAGTAAATTTTGTCGCGCAGCAGTGCAGATACAGCAGCTCCTACAATCAAAATGAGACCACTGTGTACTGTTTGCAGTCTGCGTTTAATTATGAAGTGTTTCAGGAAGTGCGCCGTTAGCATGCTAGTTGTTTTTTAGCATCACCTTGACGGTAAACATTCGCTCTGGTCGTGAAAAGTGCTCGTAAACTCAAGTAGGATGCTCTGAATGCATAAGGTAAGGGAGGAAGTACTTTGAAAAATGAACTGTTTAAGTAAAAAAATCTGGAAAATTCAAGTACAACTTTCAAAGACCAGAGCGCAGTAACAACAGCTAACATGCTAACAGTGCACTTCCTGATTATTCAGCACTAAAACACTTTATTGAGTAGATGCACACAGCTCACAGCAGACTTACTCTGACCTTCAAGAGCTGTGTAATACAATACAATATGTACAAGCCCTTTAAGATTAAGTTTCTGTTGTATGCAACAACATATGCTATAAATAAAAATAAATAGATAATCGCTATGGCAACGGTCCTGATTGTTGATCCTTCTGAAATCCATGGAAACCACAGAAAATAACGAAGCGTGTCAAACGTGTAAATGTTGATGAAAACCTCAAAAAGTGAATCCACAAAAGATCCTTTATAACCAGCACAGAAAATCCCACAGTTTGATGGAAAACTAAAATAAATAGTTAATCGCTATGGAAACGGTTCTGATTTTCCATCTTTCTTAAGCACACGGATACCACAGAAAAACATGTCAGACTTGTAACATGATGAACACAATGTCAAGAAGTGGATTCACAAAAAAAGTTCTTTATATTCCAGATTCATGGGAAACTCCAACCAACAGAAATAAATAGATAATCGCTATGGCAACGCTCCTCATTATTCATCATTCTGAAACACATGGAAACCACAGAAAACGAAACATGTCAAACATGTAAAATGTGACTCAAAATCTCAAGTGAATCCACAAAAATCTCTTATATTCAAGATTTCTGCTTAGAAAATCCCACAGTTTGATAGAAAACTAAAATAAATAGGCAATCGCTATGGCAACGATCCTCATTTTTCATGGTTGGGAAATCCATGAAAACCACAGAAAATCACTAAACATGTCAAAAGTAGAAAATGTGGCTCAAAATCTCAAAAAGTGAATCCACAAAAATCCTTTATATTCAAAAAATATGTGCAATCTGAATAGAAAATCACACAATTTGATAGAAAACAAATAGGTAATCGCTATGGCAACGGTCCTACTTTTTCATCGGAAACCAGAGAAAATAACAAAACATGTCAAACGTAGAAAATGTGACTCAAAATCTCAAGTGAATCCACAAAAAAATCCTTTATATTCCAGTTTTCTGTGCAAATATAACTCCGACCTGCACAGAAAATCCCACAGTTTGATAGAAAACAAAAATAAATAGGTAATCTCTATGGCGACGGTCCTAATTCTTCATCGTTCTGAAACGCATGGGCACCGCAGGTAATAACGAAACGTGTCAAAAGTATAAAATGTGGCTCAGAATCTCAAAAGAGAATCCACAACAATCCTGTATGACCTGCTTAGAAAATCCCACAGTTTGAAACAAAAATAAATAGGCAATCGCTAAGGTAACGGTCCTCACTTTTCATCATTCTGAAGTTCATGGAAACCACAGAAAATAATTAAGCATGTCAAACGTGTAAAATGTTAATGAAAACCTCGAGTGAAGCGAAGTCAACTCTGACCCGCGCAGAAAATCCCACAGTTTGACAGAAAACGAAAATAAGTAGGTAATCGTCAGGGCAACGGTCCTAATTTTCCAACGCCCTTTATATTCTTTGGAAAATGCAAGAGTGATGGACCGTGTTCAGCTCCGGCCTTCATAAAAATCCGAAAATCTCTCCCATCTGACCTCTGCTCCCGGCGCTAACTCGAGAAAGAGAGAAAAACGGTTCACTTTTTCCACTTGATTTAAATGCAAAAGGGCGATTACCATAAGGCATCAGCAGAGGGCGGCGTGGTCAGTGAACTGCAGTGACCCCGAGACCCGCCGCAAATACCAGAGAAGAAGAAACCGGGGGCCGAGGGAGAGATGAGGGCCGACCGGACGCCGTTTTGAGGCTTTACAGAGAGCGGCGTGAACAGAATGTAAAACGTGCACGGCTGTTGCTATAGTGACATGTCTGTAAAAGTGAAAAAAGTAAACGTTTGATTTGAAACTAAACTTTACAGAGTAATTCAGATATATATATATTTTTTAATGTAAACAGGGATTAGAAAAGAAAATACACTTTCACTAGAATTATTTGCATCATTTCAGCCCTGGAACTCTCTACTCTCTACTGAACTAAAGGTAAAAACGTAACTCATGAACGACCACTTCATGACATCACAAGGTGGAACGGAGCATTTTGAGCTTTGGAGACGTACAGACTAATAATAAAAATAAAAAGTTACTCAAACACGTGTGAATGAAACAAAACACAGCGTCACACTTTCGCAATTTTGATCAGGAAAACAACAGATCTGCTTCTATTCTTAAAGGCGCACTGCGTAACTTTTCAAGCCGGCGATCCGCTACCATGGAGATGCTATTGCTTTGCCTGTAAAGTTCCACAATACAGTATTAAACGTGCATTGTGTAACTTTTCCGGTGGAGCGTCAGTCAAACGCTTTTTTTTTCCCATGGAGATGTTGTCGATTTGTCTGGAATGTTCCGCAGTACGGCATTAAACCTTTCTATCGTCATGGAGACCAAACCAGACCAAGTTACAGGTCAGATCTGTGGAGAGGCGACGCCGCTCACAGTCAGAATGTCTGTTTTTCTAGGTATTTTTGAGCTATAAAACCACCTGTAAGTGAATGAATATAAAGTGGAGCTGTTTAAAGTCGCACTGCGGAACATTCCAGGCAGAGCGATGATCCATAGAGACAAGCAGGTGACGGACCCCCAATCAAAATTTACATAGTGCAACTTTAAACTTATATAAGATGCATTTATTCGATTATGGATGTTTTTTTTATCAGTCAGAATTACCTTTTGCAACTCCCCTCTTCACAGATCTGACCTGTACATTGACCTGGTGGAATCTCCTGCTTGTTTCTATGGCGACTGAAAAGTTTAATGCCATATTTTGGAATATATGAGGTAACGCAACGACATCTCCATGGAGACAAGTAACTGGGAGGCCCTCTACCAGAAAAGTGTACGATGAACAAAACGGCAAAAAAATAATACGCCAAAAATGTCCCTGTTGTTTAAAGATGCACTGTGTAACTTTTGTTTCTGCTTGTTGCTATGGAGATGTCACTGCTCCGCTTGGAAAATTCCGCAGTATGACCTTAAACAACTCATACCTTACATTTGAGGAATAAAAAGAATCCAGAATAAAAAATAATTCTGCTTTAAAAAGACCGTGTAAACACTTAATTCCTGAATTATTATTCGTAATTAAACTGAATTATGAAGGAAGTGGGGGTTTATTCCGATTTTAAAGTCGGGTTAATTTATTCCTGGATCATGTAAACGTTTATTCTTCTTAAAAATACTTCTGGTCGTTCAGCGCGTGCACGTTAAGTTCTGACGCGATGACGCAAATAATGAAAAGAGCGGACGGCAGAAAACATAAAAACATAGCAGAAAAGTTAGAACGAGGACGGTACGCGGACAAAGACGTGCAGATTAACGAGATTAACGAGATTGACGAGACTAACGAGTGGAAACAGTCGAAGGAGGAGGACAATAAAGCTGAAGCTCACCAGCAAAAGCAGTTTGAACCCATCACACTTTTCATTTTAGGAGGAGATGAACTCGAGTCCTCCTCAGCTCACAGACGTAAAGCGCGAGGAGAGACAATTCTCCAGCTGCTGCTTCATTATCATCGGAACGACCGCGGGAAAAGTTCGGATCGTGTTCGTGTCGGCGGCGAAACGACAAAAACCGAGATGACGGAAAAGCCGGGAGCAGCTGAAGTGTGGGTTTTCTTCCCAAAGACGGAAATACGTTTGTGTCGCTGTCCGATCAGCACCTCCCCCACCCCCAGACGCTGAGAGGAGTTAAATAAAGACGATTTAACGTGTTTTCCATGGAAACCTCAATTCGGAATCCTTATTTCCATGTAAACTCGAAGGAGAATATTTTAATTCCAAATTATTTAAATCAGAACATTTAAAAAACATCATGTAAACGTGGCCATTTATTCAGTTACAGGTGGTTTTATAGCTCAAAAATCAGGTATTCTGACTGTGAGCGGGGTCGCCTCTCCACAGATCTGACAAAGCAACAACATCTAAATAATAACAATAATAATACATCAAAATTATAGCGTTTTTTTGGTACACTCAAAGACGCTCTGCAAACAAAATACGTAAATAATAATCAGTAAATAAGAAGCAAAACTGTAGAAAACGAGAGGAATCACGCCAACTCGAACAGGCGAGTTTTTAGCTGCGGTCTGAAGTGCTTCTGAGTTCCTGATGCATTGTGGGAGTTCCCCCAAGGTCCGTCTGCAGCTTTCTGTGAAGAAAAGCATTCGACGGCCCCTCCACCAGAAAAGTTACACACTGGAGCTTTCACAGATTCAGACGTGTTCACTCACTCCGGCCCTGTGGTCTTCAGCCGTCTGCAGGGGACGACGGTGACACATGAAAGAGCGTTTTTAACTCCGCCAGAGCACTGCATCCTGGGAGATTTCAGACCGAGCGCAGTGCATTGTGGGGGATTTGTGAACACTGACACCGTATTCCGCGTTTTAAGTCCTGGAGTGGGGGGAAAGCGCAGCGGGATCTGAGCCGTCCCGAGATGAAAAAAAAAGAAAAAAGAAAACGAGAAACAGATGAGGGCAGAATGAGGCCAGAGAAACCAGAGAAAATGTTCTATTATTTAGATTCCAATGTGTGTTTTTAATACGCGTAGAAATGTAATATAACGGAGAGAATCAAAATATAAAACCTTTAATATCTCTATACACATTTTACACAGACTTTGCCAATATTAAAGGTCTCGTATTACACAAACTAGTGAGTCTCCTGTGAGCTTTAAAGGTGCATTATGTAACTTGTTTGTCTAAAATGTTCCAGAGTACGGCATTTAACATTTCTATCTCCACGGAGACCAAACCAGACCAAGTTACAGGTCAGATCTGTGGAGAGGCGACCCCCGCTCCCGGTCAGAACGCCTGTTTTTCTCGGTGTTTTTGAGCTGTAAAACCACCTGTGATTGAATAAAAGGTAAAGCAGAGCTGCTTAAAGTCACGCCGTGGAACATTTGAAGCAGAGCGATGGCGTATCCATACAAACGAGCAGGTGACGGACGCCCAGTCAAAATGTTCCTCCTCAAAAACAGAGCGTTTTGGAGTCGTGTTTTGTTTCACTCACACACGTTTGAGTGAACTTTTATTATCGGGTTTCAGTTTGAGAGAAAAGCTCAGTCTAAATCTGCAGGTTCGTGGGTTAAACTTGTGAATGAAACAAAACATTACAACACAGATGGAAAAATCAGCCTGTTCTGATCTATCCGTGCGATTATTCTTGAGCGTTGTTGAACTCTGGGATGGAAGCACATCTTTGAAACGGCTTCTGGCATCGCTGGTCACCCGAGTATCAAACTGACGCCGCGACGTGTCTGTGCTCATTTATTTATAGTTTGGGGCTGTGTTTGTATCGTTAGTTTTCTGTTTTTTGTGTCTTGGCAAAAGGAGAAATTCAAATTTGTCAACTGGACAAAAGTTTATTTTGGATCGAACCCGTTTCTGAGCTCATCCAAGCTGCTTCCTTCAGTGCCGCTCAAAATACTGGAGGAAACTGCCTTAAATCTGTCAGAAGAGAGGAGCTGGCTACTATGAAATTACTCTGAAACTACACGCCTGCTTGTTTACAGTTTCTGCTGTTAGCTCGGCCAATTGAGACACAGAAGAATATCAAACATATACAGAACATAAATACACAATAGACAAGAAGGGGCCACATCCACATAAGACCAGTCACACTCACTATTTACATTATATACACACACGTACAAGACACTATTCAAAAGCAGTCACAGTGATCATAGACGACAGTAGTTATTGTGTTTGTAAAGGCAGATAAGGACGGTAGTGTTTGGAGTTTTAATGTTTTCTGTAGGTTGTTCCAGTCGTTGTGAAACGCAGTTTGACCAAGTGATGCACGAACCCGCGGGATGTTCGCGGCGATGGTGCTGTTGGAGCGGAGGTTGAGGCGAGTATTGGCGGAGATGTTGATTAGCGAGCGGAGATACTGAGGGGTTTTACCAGTTATTGTTTTATAAAAGTGAATACAGATGACAGTGAGGGGTATTAAAAGGGGCACCAGTGACAAAACGGACCGCTGAATGATAAATGACATCGGGTTTATGGAGTAGAGTTTTGGATGCAGATCTGAAAGTCTTTGACAAAAAAAAATCATTGAACTATCATCATTGTAATACACTGAATAGACATAATCTGTTAAACTTTGACAACATGATCCTTTTTGCTGAAATGCGACTGCGATTCAGAATCCTTAACGACACCGCCCGCCCCCCTCGCCTCGAGCGGACGGCAGAAAACATAAAAACATAGCAGAAAAGTTAGAACAAGGACGGTACGCGGACAAAGACGATGTGCAGATTAACGAGATTAACGAGACTGACTAGACTAACGAGTGGAAACAGTCGAAGGAGGAGAACAATAAAGCTGAAGCTCACCAGCAAAAGCAGCTTGAACCCATCAAACTTTTCATTTTAGGAGGAGATGAACTCGAGTCCTCCTCAGCTCACAGACGTAAAGCACGAGGAGACAATTCTCCAGCTGCTGCTTCATTATCATCGGAACGACCGAGGGAAAAGTTCGGATCGTGTTCGTGTCGGCGGCGAAACGACAAAAACCGAGATGACGGAAAAGCCGGGAGCAGCTGAAGTGTGGGTTTTCTTCCCAAAGACGGAAATACGTTTGTGACGCTGTCCGATCAGCACCTCCCCCACCCCCAGACGCTGAGAGGAGTTAAATAAAGACGATTTAACGTGTTTTCCAAGGAAACCTCAATTCGGAATCATTATTTCCATGTAAACTCGAAGGAGAGTATTTTAATTCAGAATTATTTAAATCAGAAAATTTTAAAAACGTCATGTAAACGTGGCCATTCCTTTAAAAGAATCTTTCAGCTTCGATCAGAAATGACTAGAACGTCTCGATCAGCTGCACATTCAGACCTGACCGTCCCTCTGAGACGTTCTGTGACCGGACCGTCTGCTCCGTCCTTTACAGCAGCTCAACACTTAAAACACGCACCAACATCACACTTTTCTCTCATGGGCTAAAACTTCGGCTTCTGAGCAAACGATCCTGTCGACTTTAAACAGCCTCTCAGTGTTTTGTGTGAGCGCAGGGGTCAGTTTATATTCTGGTCAGTGTGTGGTGTGTGTAACATTGGATGAACTGATATGTTTCTGGTGCGATGGTTTTGAAGACCAGAGGATGGTTTTATTGTATCAGTGCAGTATTTTAATAACGACTGAGTGACTGTAAACCTCTGATGTGCTGAAGGTTTGTGTGACCTGCCCAAGGACGACGGATGGAAAACAGAGATGAATGTTTTCTGTTCATTGTCCTTGTTTAATAAATACATAATAGATAGATAGATATAGATAGATATAGACAGATATAGATATAGACAGATATAGATAGATATAGATAGATATAGACATAGATAGATATAGATATAGAGATAGATAGAGATAGATATAGACAGATATAGATAGATATAGATAGATATAGACATAGATAGATATAGATATAGAGATAGATAGAGATAGATATAGACAGATATAGATAGATATAGATAGATATAGACAGATATAGATAGATATAGACAGATATAGATAGATATAGATAGATATAGATAGATATACTTTATTCATCCCCATGAGGAGAAATTCAAGTTGTCCAGTAGCATAAACATTAAACAAGATGCACAAATCAAAGAACCAATTTAAAATTTAACAAGAGCTCCTCCAGCGGGGCAAAATACGCCCGTACTTTGAATTATTGTATATAGAATTAAGTTAGAATTTGTCAAACCTAGTTAAAGATGAATTGTTGGTGCAGTTTGGAAGTTTGACATTCCTAGGTGAGACGGTTGTCGAGTTAGAGCGCGGACAAGAAATTGTCCACAGACAGACGGACAGACGGACAGACAGACGGATAGATAATCAATAGGGAAATCTGGCTCTTGCAGTAGGAGTATGAGTATAACATCATCACATTCTAGAATCGGAATTCCACCAATCAGATTGCAGCAACAGAACTTAAAGACACTACAAAGCTTTGAAGTGTCCACAGACGGATAGACGGACGGACGGACGGACAGCGCCATACCATAATATGTCCCGTCTTATTACAACGGGCGTATAAAAACCTACATACATAAATACATTTGCAATAAAATAAATAAGTTAATAGTTAAAAGCTACTAACGATAGTAATAAGGCGCCCATTCGCCAGAGCTGTTAAACAGTCTTATAGCAGCAGGAATAAACGATTTCCTGAACCTCTCAGTTCGACATCGCAGGGGGAGGAGCCACAGTCCGGTGGAGAGGACGTCTGCTGTTGTGGAGGATGGATCGGATAAATAAATAAAATAAATTGAACTGCGCTGATTGCGGGGTCATATTAGCAGAATCATTCAGGTTTTCACACCTCTGGGCCTGACCTGACTACATCTGTTGTTTTCTTAATTTGTTTTGATTCATGTCTGAGGATGGAGTTAAATTATAAACGGGAGACAGATGGCGTCCGAGTCGTCCAATTTCTGTTTAAAGGAGGATTCTCTCTCGTAACAAAAACAGCCTCTTTAATTCCTCTTTTAAGGAGTGACCCGTGGTTTTTAGGTGTCGGTGTAGACGTGTGTGTCTTGTATTTGTCACTATATGGCGTCTTAAAACTTCACAAAATAAATGTTAAAAAAATAAAAATAAAATAAGAAGAAGTTTTGGTTCAGGAAACGGCCATTATCTGTTTTTCCATTATTCACTTAAACAGAAAATCGAAAACTGAAAAAAAAACCCGAATCATTATCTGTTTTTTCCATTTTGGTTTTGGAGACAAATAATGAAGAAAAGAGTTGGTTTTTCGTTTTCTTATTTTGGGTTTTATTTTTAAAAAAACGAAAGAACGGATTCCAGTGCGAACAATAAATGACGTTTCCTTCACTGCATTTGAGAGCAGGGATCTCTACTTTCTACTCCACGACATTTCTGAACAGGAGTGAAGAGATAAAGTCATTTTTATTACAGTTTGAGACCTGCAGAAATCACTGAAACTAAAATACATAAATAAAAAAACAGCTCGGACTTTTACTTAAGTAACAAAACTGAGCGCCTGTGGTCAGGTTACGTGTCAGATCTGTGGAGAGAATGCACGTTTACAGGGCGTTTCTGTGCAATAAAAACAGCTGTAACTGAATGTACGATAGACAGTAGGGACGTAATAACTGAAATACGGTGATATCGTATCGTCCCTCGAAGACCTGCGACATCGTATACGATACAGAGGAATATGTTTCTATAACCGCGCAAAACTTTCTAACGGTAAAAGACAGAAACTTCCTTTTCCCCTCTGAAAGTGCAGACATAGAGGTTTCCGTACATTTCTGCGGCTTTATCCTACGTCACACTCACGCTGTGTGATGACGTGAGCAAAACGAGTGTCCAACAGGAACTTTGTTTTCCCCAAACTCATGCGCTCCGTCCATTTTGATCGAGCCAAACTTTGCCAAAGAGTGAAGTGAGTCAAGATGGTCGACTCCTCTGACTGTGTGTGTTTATAACGAGTGAAAAAGTCACTCTAAGTGGAGTTAATTCTCACACACATGGAAAATGACACATCTTGGTGTGTGTAATTGTGCATCACTTTCTATTTTTATTTAAAGGTTTATTTCAGTCCAAATGAACAAATCCAAATGTAATAAACACCTGGAAATGCAGAAGTGCAGTGGCTCTGGCCGTGGTCCTGACAGGAGCTGTTTCCAGGACTGGACCAGGAAAGTCATGGAGCGATTACACTTTTTGTTTGTTTTTAGGGCAATAAGGAGATTTTTAATTTACTTACATACTTGATATTTTGCATTTTTGTAACTAAGGCTTTAAATTAAGCATTTTTTATGTCCAAAAAGTTGTTTCTACATGTTTGCTGTGTGTTTTGTATAAAAGAGTGTGAATTTTATTTTCAGTTTTTTTTTTTCATCTCTATTTCTGGTCCTGTAGCTTTTATCACAGCCTCATGACCCAACTACAGCAGCAGATTATGAAATAACAGGTTGTGCTGAACAAAAGGAGGTAGAACACTTCATTAGGGGTAAAAGGGGCAGTTTTAAAAGCAAAATTAAGAAAAAAAATCCACGCAAGGAGAAATATACTAAAATTGCCCTTAGGCCTTCAGGGGTTAAAAGAATAGTTCTGATGCAGAAATAGCTAAAAAACATAGGGAACTACATAGACCATGATCCTTTGCTCCGTTTCAGTGCAGACGACATGAAGAAATAACTGTTCTAAGCACTTTGAAATCTTCATTCTTTGGATTAATTGTGATTGTGAAGCGTTTTTAGAGGAAAAAGTAGCAGATTCACCACAAAATATTGCAATAAACATGGTACGGTGAGATGTATATGGTGAAAATATCTTGTTATTGTGTAAAATATCGTAAAATCGTGAGCTTTCCCACCATATCGCAATAAATATCATAGAAAGTAGGTGTAACGTGCCGGTTAAGCGAGGATGACACTGAAAACCTCTCCAGGCGCGTTTCCGACGAGGGACCAACGTTATCACAAGGGAAAAACGCTCCCGACGAGTCCCCCTCCTGTCCCCGGTTTTTGCTCCGTGGATGAAGCCGTCCTTTTGTTTACCGGCCTCGCTCTGGCTCGTGGCGCAGATCTAAAAATACTGCCCCTGAAATCACCTCATTTCCGTGTATCTGGTCTTCAGTCGCTCGGGGTCGGTCCCGGGTCGGTCCGTTTTGCTGCGCTTCATAATGAGCCTTCACACAGACTTATGCACAGCTCAGTGGGTGCCGTTACTGCCGAGCGCCCGCGGGTCTCTCGAATACAGGGCACAATACGCATTTGCCACGCCCGTGTTTCCCCGGCCTCGTTAAAATCCGATACGTGAAGCGTAACGAGTTAAAAGTGCACGGCGGAACTTTTCGGGCGAGGTGTATCGTCGTCATTTGGTTGCGTCTTCGGTCGTTGATGTAAGAACAGAGAGATGCTTTAAAAACAAACAATACAATTTTGCGTCATTTGTTCGTTCGTTTTTCAAAAGAACAAAAATAAGAAAATAAGAAAATGAAAAAACAACTTTTCTTCGTTATTTGTCTCAAAACACAACACTGTTTTTGTTTGTCACAAAAACAGGTAACCAGAACCAGGACTAAACCAGGACTAAACCAGGATTGGACCTGGTTTAGATCTGGTTTAGACCTAGTTTAGACCTGGTTTAGACCTGGTTTAGACCTGGTTTAGATCTGGTTTAAACCTGGTTCAGGCCTGGTTTAGACCTGGTTTAGACCTGGTTTAGACCTGGTTTAGACCTGGTTCAGTCCTGGTTCAGTCCTGGTTCAGTCCTGGTTTAGACCTGGTTTAGACCTGGTTTAGACCTGGTTTAGACCTGGTTTAGACCTAGTTTAGACCTGGTTTAGACCTGGTTTAGACCTGGTGTAGACCTGGTGTAGACCTGGCTTAGACCTGGCTTAGACCTGGTTTAGACCTAGTTTAGACCTGGTTTAGACCTAGTTTAGACCTGGTTTAGACCTAGTTTAGACCTGGTTTAGACCTGGTTTAGACCTAGTTTAGACCTGGTTTAGACCTGGTTTAGACCTGGTTTAGACCTGGTTTAGACCTGGTTTAGACCTGGTTCAGTCCTGGATTCTCTCATCTTGTTGTGACACTTTGAACCATCAGATTCAAATATTCCTCTTGACACTTTTGCTTTTTTCCTGATCTCTTTCACCCTGAGAAGAAACGTTGTCCAAAACTTAAGACATAAACACTTAAATCTATCAGATAATGACGGAATAAAGTAGTGAAATGATCCGTCCGTGCAGCAAAATCATTTTACTTGACAAGTTCTCTTAAAATAAACGACCTCTGGACTAGAATGAAGCGTCTCAGAACGAGTAAATCGATAATAAATCTGAATAACCTGATATAAGTTTTAAAGTCTTGTCCAGATCAGAGACTCAAGTTATTCCAAATACCCGATAACATTTAGCCCACTTCAGACTTTATAAAAAACACATTTCCTAACTGCAATTACCCCATTTTTTGGCTTCTTCATTATTTGTCTCCAAAACTAAAATGGAAAAAAAAAAACAGATAACCAGAACCAGGACTAAACCAGAACTAAACCAGGATTGGCCCTGGTTTGGACCTAGTTAAGACCTGGGTTAGACCTGGTTTAGACCTTGTTTAAACCTGGTTTAGACCTGGTTTAGATCTAGTATAGACCTACTTCAGTCCTGGTTTAGACCAAGTTTAGACCTGGTTTAGACCTGGTTTAGCCCTGGTTTAGACCTGGTTTAGACCTAGTTTAGACCTAGTTCTGTCCTGGTTTAGAACTGGTTTAGACCTAGTTTAGACCTAGTTTAGCCCTAGTTTAGCCCTAGTTTAGACCTGGTTTAGACCTGGTTTAGACCTGGTTTAGACCTGGTTTAGACCTGGTTTAGACCTGGTTTAGACCTGGTTTAGACCTGGTTCAGTCCTGCACAGTAACCTCAAGTTATTCCAGAATACCCGATAACATTTAGCCCACTTCAGACTTTATAAAAACCACATTTCCTAACTGCAATTACCCCATTTTTTGTCTTATCGGCGCCTAAACTCGGCTTGTGTGTCAGCGGAGGACGGCAGAGTGCAAAGTGCCCTCCATCAGAGACAGATTCGGTGATTTATTTGCTCCAAACGCGGTCCAAACGCTCTCACGGGAATAACACGGAAAATAACGCTCCATAACAGCCACAAGATTGATGCGCGGAGCTGCAGGTCGGGTCAGAATCATCCAGACGGAGGGATAAATATGAAGTGATGAGGTGGAACAAGTTTATAATGTCCCCGCTGCGGGACTGTGGCAGAGTGGTTAGCCTCTGTCTGAGGAAGGAGGTTTCGGGTTCGATTCTTGAGGTTTTATATTCCAAAAAACTCCAAAACTGGGACATCTCTGGTTTGTTGAAGTTGGCAATAATGAAATAGTGAAACGAGTCGTAATTAAGGAGAATTGTTCTGCACTCGGAGCTAATGTGAGTTAGAATAGTCAAGTTTTCTTTGTGTTTTGGTCGTTTTTAAGCAGCTTTTCTGTGTTTTAACAAAGCAAATGACACTGTATTCCTCTTTTTTACCGTTTGCAGGGATCAGATTGGTCAAAAGTAGCGACATCTGGGACATTTCTTGTGTAAAACTGGGACAAATCACTGGTTTTGGATAAATCTGCTTGGACAGGGGACACAGGGCTTAAAAACTGGGACTGTCCCGAGTAAATAAATCTGGTCGTCCAACACAAAATGGACTCTTGTGAGCTTTAAACGGAGTGATAATGTTGTTATTGCTTCAAAAACAGACCCGTCATTTACACACGTTTGAGGAACTCTTCGTTATTGTGCCGCGTTCAAACCAAAGACGAACGGCGCTCGGCTTTTTTCAGCCTTTCGCTTCGTTTCGCGCAAACAGAACAGTCGAGTTTTAGGAGTAAATTCGCTCTATTCCTGCGACGAGGAGAAACTGCACCTGCCTGAGGAGAAGGAGGAACTAAAGCAGGACTAAACCAGGACTAAACCAGGACTAAAGCAGGACTAAACCAGGACTAAAGCAGGACTAAACCAGGACTAAATGGGGCCGCGGAGCACAGAGCTTCGGAAAGGAAAGAAGGAAAGAAGGAAAGAAGGAAAGAAGGAAAGAAGGAAAGCGTGGCCTGACCCCTGTCCTGGTCACCCCCAGAACACGGCCTCATCTCTCTCTCCTCACTGCCCCTCCTCATCCCTCTCTCCTCTCCTCCATCACTCTGGGCAGATGACGATCAGATGAAACCTGCTTGTATCTCCTCATCTTTGAGTGCTCCTCTCTCTCCTCTGCTCTTCACCTCTTTCCTCTCTCTCCTCATCCCTCTCTCCACCTTCCCCTCTCTCCTCGTCTTCCCTCTCTCCTCCATCACTCAGGACAGATGACTAGATGACTGAAGCCTCCTTGTATCTCTTCATCTTGAAGTGCTCCTCTCTGTCCTTTCTCCTCTCCTCTTCACTCTTCCTCCCCCTTTCCTCTACACCTCTCTCCTCTTTCTCCTCATCCCTTTCTCCTCTCCATCCTTCCCCTCTCTCCTCATCCTCCCTTTCTCCTCCATCACTCAGGCAGATGACGACCAGATGAAACCTGCTTGTATCTCTTCATCTTGAAGTGCTCCTCTCTGTCCTTTCTCCTCTCCTCTTCACTCTTCCTCCCCCTTTCCTCTACACCTCTCTCCTCTTTCTCCTCATCCCTTTCTCCTCTCCATCCTACTCTCTCTCCTCATCTTCCCTCTCTCCTCTCCTCCATCACTCTGGGCAGATGACAATCAGATGAAACCTGCTTGTATCTCTTCGTCTTGAAGTGCTCCTCTCTTTCCTCTCTCTCTCCTCTTCATTCCCCCTCTCCTCTTCACCGCTCTCCTCTCTCTCCTCATCCGTCTCTTCTCTCCACACTACCCCCTCTCTCCTCCTCCGTCTCTCCTCTCTCCATCACTCAGGGCAGACGACAATCAGCTGAAGCCTCCTTGTATCTCTTCATCTCTGAGTGCTCCTCTCCTCCTCCTCCTCCTCCTCCCCTCCTCCCTCCTCATCCCTCTCTTCTCCGGATTGCCTCTCGTCCTCCGGAAATTGGCGGCGCCGGCGTCGAGAGCGAGCGCTCGGAGGAAGCGTCAGAGGTCCTGATTAGAAAGTGTCTCCGGTGACGTCCCATTGACCGGGGACAGTTTTACAGCGACAGGACGCACACGAAGAGCATTAGCATCTGTCACGGGCTGCCCACGCTCAGGCCGACGGAGAGGAGGAGGGAGGGAGGGAAAGGAGGAAGAGGAGGAGGGAAAAGTGCCAAGATGGAGCCCAGAGATATAATGAAATCTGGAATGACATCAAACCTTCCGTCCCCGAGTCGATGGGAAAGCCACAGCCGATTAACCAAAGCAAATGTTGAAGGTCAGACGACGGGTTAGAACCAGCGTTTGTCTAAAACTGGGCGTCTCAAAAGGGGGTTCAGGGGCCTCTCTCAGGGGCCTCTGAAGTTAAATTAACTCAAGATATTTATGGATGTTAATTTACGTGTTGTTTGAATTTTACCTCCTGGTTGGACACTTTTTTGGGGGTTTGTTTTCCGATCAGAATCAGAATCACTTTTATTCATCCCCGAGGGGAAATTTTCTTCGTTACAGACGCAACCGACCAAGAGCCCATAGACCACATGTGTCAAACATGCGGCCCGGGTGCCAGATCCGGCCCTCCAAGACCTTTAATCTGGCCCTCGGCTGATTTTTCTATTAAAATACTTAAAATTTTCAGATTTTTCTGTTAATTTTCTGCACTGTTTAGCATAGCAGCGTCTCCGGCGTTTCTGTACGTTGCGACTCCCACCAGAGCAGCACAAATGAAGACTTTCCTCTTTCCAAACGCTCTTAAAGGACGATCGTTTTGACTGTCGACCGTGACCCTCATCAGCAAAATGTCAAAAAATGAGAAAAGCAGATGCTGAGTTCAGGATTTCCCAAGAAAAATAGTCTAATTCTTATTTGTTGACAGAGGTGAATGGGAAATCTGTGCTCAGTGTGTTTGGAACAAGTGGCGTTGCTCGAGGAATATAATCTTAAACACCACTACGAGACACGGAGAAAAATACAATAACTTGAAGAGAGAACTGAGTTTTCTGATCCGGCCCTTTTGGGATCAAAGTAGGTTGCATACGGCCCCCGGACCAAAATGAGTTTGACACCCCTGCCGTAGACAGAATCAAGTTTTCAAAAATAAGTACAGTAAGATCAAAGATAAAAATAACAAAAGTAACATATTTACAACTATATACATGTGTGAGCAGGGAATTGGATATTACAGTTTGTTTGTTTTTCCCACAAACTGACACTTAATTGATGGAAAACTAAATGCTAAACTGGAAAAATCTAGGTATCTAGGTCAATTAAAATGACTAAAATTAAGAACATTTTACTTTATCTGAGCAGATTCAACTTGACAAGTAAAATTATCTGCAAGTGGAATCAGTGTTTTTTCTTAATTCAAGCAACATTCGATTTTGTTTCTTATTTTAAAAGCAAATGCATGTTGTTTTTTTCATTTTAAGTGCAGCAAGATGAATTTTCTTATATTAAATACAAAACTCTTACAGCACTGGCAGATCGTTTTACTTTTCAAGCGAAATTTACTCAAATCATAGTGAAACTTTCTTAATCCAAGTCATTTTAGCTTGACTAGATTTAGTTTTATGCAATGTGACCACAGATAGTGCCCGACAAACCAAAAAATAATTTCTTCCCTCCCTCTTTCCACCCACAAATGAGTCTCTCTCTCTCTATTCCCTCTCTTCTTTCTGTTCCTCCCTCTCTCTGTAAAATATCTCTCCTCTTTTCCCTCTCTCCCATCCCTCCCTCTCCTTTTCCCTCTTTCTCTCTCCCTCATCATTTCACCTTCCTCTCCTCTATTCCTTCCCCTCCTCTCCTCTCTCTTCTATCTCTCTCCAGCCTTGTCTCCCATCATCATCAAATCTACTCTATCTCCTCCCTCTTTCCTTCTCTCTCTCATCCTCTATTCCTCTTTTTCTCTGTGGAAAATCTCTCTCTCCCTTGTTCCTATCTCCTATCTGCCATCCCTCTACCCTCTCCTGTCTTTCTCCTCTCTCCGTCTCTTCTTCGAGCGTCTCTCTCTCTCTCTCTCTCTCAGGCTGTAGGAGATCCTCAGTGTTCAGTATTGAGCTGGACTCAGGCTCAGCTACAGCCTCAAAAACATCAATACACAGTTCAATATCAGCGCTGACCACAAAGTCCAGTGTCCACAAAGTCCAGTGTCCACAAAGTCCAGTGTCCTCAAAGTCCAGTGTCCACAAAATCCACAAAGTCTAGTGTCCACAAAGTCCAGTGTCCAAAAGTCCAGTGTCCTTAAAGTCCAGTGTCCAAAAGTCCAGTGTCCACAAAGTCCACAAAGTCCAGTGTCCTTAAAGTCCAGTGTCCACAAAGTCCAGTGTCCTCAAAGTCCAGTGTCCACAAAATCCACAAAGTCCAGTGTCCACAACATCCACAAAGTCCAGGGTCCAAAAGTCCAGTGTCCAAAAGTCCAGTGTCCAAAAGTCCAGTGTCCTTAAAGTCCAGTGTCCTTAAAGTCCAGTGTTCAAAAGTCCAGTGTCCACAAAATCCACAAAGTCCAGTGTCCTTAAAGTCCAGTGTCCACAAAATCCACAAAGTCCAGTGTCCACAAAGTCCAGTGTCCTCAAAGTCCAGTGTCCACAACATCCACAAAGTCCAGTGTCCAAAAGTCCAGTGTCCAAAAGTCCAGTGTCCAAAAGTCCAGTGTCCTTAAAGTCCAGTGTCCTTAAAGTCCAGTGTTCAAAAGTCCAGTGTCCACAAAATCCACAAAGTCCAGTGTCCTTAAAGTCCAGTGTCCTCAAAGTCCAGTGTCCTCAAAGTCCAGTGTCCTCAAAGTCCACTTTAGGGATGTCACAATATCCAAATTTAGTTTTTCTTTTGAGAAGAAACATTCTGAAATCCATAAACTTTTCAGAGATTTCTACCATGTTCTAACTTTCTTTCCTCACCAAAACCCTTCCCGAAGAGGGTTTAGAGTCATCCATGTATGTTTGAGTAATCTAGTGATCTCTCTCAGGTCATATTCAAGCCCTCTTTATATTTAGCTGTAATATTCTGTACGAGGCTCCGCCCACGAGTCTCTGTCCCCCAGGCTCCCACACGACAGTTCTCCATAAACAAACAAAAACATGACACAAAACTGTTCACAGTGACTTCACCTGAGGCGATGTGCAGCGTTTCATTAGCGAGAGGCACTCTGCTCCATCTCTCCTTCTCTCTCCCTCTCTCCGTCTCTCTCTGTCTCTCGCTCTCTCTTCTCTGTCTCTCCCTCTCTCTCTTCTCTATCCCTTTCTCTTTCTCTCTTCTGTGTCCCTTTCTTTCTCTCTGTCTCTTCTGTGTCCCTTTTTCTCTCTCTTCTGTCCTTTTCTCTCTCTCTCTACCTCTTTCTCTTCTTCGTCCCTTTCTCTCTCTCTCTCTCTGTCTCTTCTCTCTTCTCTGTCCCTTTCTCACTCGCTCACTCTCTCTTTTTGT